>JAGDQP010015659.1:0-42200 GCA_022664845.1 Lepisma saccharinum
GTAACTGCAGGATTGTGTGCAGACACTTTTGGGACATTATTCTGTCCTAAAAGTGTCTGCACACTATCCTGAGTTTACTATTAATATTTTACTAAAACTAATTGTACTCATTATTGAAGGACGAAACGAACTTTGGTCCGTGAAAGTTAATTTCTGTTTTCCTCTACTGGAATTTGAATAATTGTCGTAAGACAAAAAAAAACGGGAAAAGTCACTTGGATTGAGCCTTTAAATGGTGATAGATACATACAAAATGTTTCAGATTCATATGCAGAAGCCATGATGAATTTGACTTTTCTAATCTAGTGACATAACAACTTTTCTTTACGAAATATATTTTATTTTTATTTTTATTTATTACTTAAAATAGCATTCATCAATTTTTAATATTGTACAGTATAAATAATAATATTATTTGCTATTCACATACAGATTTTTTTTTAAATTATATTTGGTTTAGTAACCCTTCAATATATAATTCAAACCCTTCCTGTTTCCATGCTAAAGAGAGAGGGAGAAAATACCCCTCTTTTTTAAAATGCAGTAAAATTCTAATTTTGAATTTATTTATGGCGTTTAGGCACCTTTGGAATGGAAATTAATACAAGAATATATTTCAAGGAAGTTGGATTTTGTAGCTGTTCTATTTTTTTTTCTTTTAAGTCAGAACCGTAATTGTCACATTTTGTAATCACTAACATAGTTCTTCAACCATCTACAGCTGTGATACTCAACCTACGGCCCGCACGTTTTCCACATATGTTGCATTTGTTTACCATAGATATATCGAAAGAAGGTTTTATGTTATTTCTCCTTCTTAATCTATACATATAGGAGCTCCATAGTCTAGTGGTTAGAGCGTTGGACTCATGTCCGCCTAGTCCCGGGTTCAATTACCGGCTGGAGCACCCCCCACTTTTCGGCGTCCGCCCATCGTCGTGAGGCAAACTGGGGAGTCACGTGAATAAAGACGTGACGACCACTTGGTCTAGAAAGCCTCTGATATGCCTGTTCATGGTCAAGGTGACGCACAGTGCTGACCCCACGGCGTTACTCAGGTGGACGCAGTTCCACCAACCGGAGACAGATGGCGTTGGGGTAGGTTCAGGACCTTTTGGTCTGTAACGCCAGTGGTTATTTACTTTAATATATATATATATGAAATTAACTTTTCTCCATTGAGAAAAGACAAAATGTAACCCATTATAAGTGATAACATAAAATCATGTTTAAAAAAAAAACTCTTTTAATTCTTTGATTTTGGCCTCTTGTTATTTTTACAAACATTAATTGTCTGTATGTGTGAATGATTTTCTTAACGTTTGGTTAAAAGAAAAGATAAAATGAATTTTATGGGCGGTAACAGCACTATGGCTTACGCTGGTCCGGAGTTAACGTTTGGGATATTAGCATTTAAAAGCTGCAATTAAACAACACGTACGATTTGTATGCTATTTATGTCAAGAAGTCCACGAAGATCATGCTAATTTTTTTTAATCTGGCCCATGGACAATTAGCATCACTGATCTTCAGGAAAGAATGAAAATAAATAAAGTTTTCCATTTGACTCTTGTCTTCGCCCATTCTTCAACGCCTTTCATTGATCTCTGCGAGCATTCAATAAAAAAGTATATTATATAAGTGTAGTTATTTTTGTGGTAAGTGTATTTCAGCCCTCCACTTAAATATATTACTATTAATGACACTAGTAAAACATATTTATGCATATGTCCTTAAATTTGCACGGAACAGCGCACAATTTGCACCTGGAACGTCCCTGTGCAAACACACAGAGAGAAACATACATTTTCTGGATATAGTATGACCTTCAAGTGCCATCAGAATGTAAATATTCACTATCTATCGTCTGATGACTTTTCAGGCCTTCTCTATATTCCATAAACACCAATTCAAGAACCTATAAACTGCTGATTAAGACATTGGCGTCATTCTTTTTATGTACGCTTTCAAACTACTTCATAATTGGTATAGCCATTTTAATAATTGTCCACGATTTCTTCTTCCACATTCCTCTTGAATTTCTTTAGTTATTAAACAGAAGTATAGCTTTTGATATTCAGTGTATCTACAGCTCGTACATAAGAAAACGTTATCGAAAGCTACAATCTATTGAACTAAATACTTATTTCCGGTTCGTCGATACTATACAATCAAATTCACTGCCAAATTTACCAGAATACTAACCATTACGCATATTATGATTGCATTCGAACGTCACTTAAAACCCATATAAATAATATATATATATATATATATTGAAGATATTGTAAAATGTTTAATAAAAACTATTTATATATGAAGGGTGTGAGGCAAGAACATGGTAACCCACAATTTACACTTTTAAGAAATTCGAAGTTTACTGCTCTACAAGTCATTTTCATTGGCTGAAAGCTGATTTTTCACGTAAGGCTATACATAAAGGCTTAAAATAATTGTACCAAATCAAAATAACGATTTTCTATTTTTCATGCTGCTGTGTGGGTTACCATGTTTTATTATTTATACCATAATATTCGCTACCTGAATCACTCAAGAATAAATCTTTTCACTGAACTCGCTGTAAGAAATGTTTAGTTTACAAATTCTTTTCCTTTTTAGTGGCAAGCTGGTATACTGCTCCTCGTTTCCCGCCATCTTAATTGTTGGTTACCATCTTATGAATCCCAAAATGTTACAATGAGGCTTACCATAAGTAAATATTGCTGTCATCTCTGGAGCACAATTTGAACTCGAACAACATTAAACGACGCGGTATGATTCCTTTCTATCGGGTGCTGAATAACTCAAAAAAATAAACATTTGTGGGTTACCATGTTTTTGCCTCACACCCTTCATATATTAGACAATGTGAAATATCGTTAACTTCCGCTTTATGAAAGGCTTTATTTAGTTAGAAAAATGGTATTTGTTAGTGTTCTAGAGTAAATTCATGGTTTCTAGTGCGCATACAGATGTATTTTCATATTGTTTCCAAGTAAGCATATCGTTTCTCATATCACTAAGCAATATTTTCATTACATATCACATATAAGCAACATCACTAACAATATCAAAAACATATTCCAACAATAATAATCCAGATGTGTTTTACCATATAGTCACAACACAGCTATCTGTTAAAGCGTCAAGATAGACTAGACTTAGATGTTGAAGAATTATTGACAGAAGTGGACTTCAAACCAATATACTAATTATCATGCTTTAATCACAATCTTTGTGCTTTACAACAACACAATTCTGGTTACTGTACGTGTCCTGTGAAGAAATTTAGAACGTTTATGAATAATACTCGCTAAACAATGTCTAACTCAAGCACAAAATGTCTAATTCAATCTTGCTTCTTAAACTTCACAATATATATATTCTATTCATTCAATAAAATATATATTAACATGTGCAAAATATTACGTCCGAGTCCAGACAACAATGCTCTGTATTTTAGTGCCAACAATTCAATACTATATACTAACATTTCTTTCTCTTCTCCTTTTCTCAGTAACACTAATAAAATTTTGATTATATGTTCAAATTTAATGTACAAAGTTTATTTGCACTTTTAAGGTAATAGATGTATCTAATAGTAGCCACGACTTAATACAAACAATTAACCATTTCCTTAGAAATAACATTTAACATTTTAACCAACAGACTGCTAGTCACAACAGTTTTAATCAAGCGTAACGATTAATTATGGTCATCACAAATTCCTTACCAATGATACATCGAGTAATAATTCTACATAATTGACAATTAATTTGGACAGAACAGTAAAATTCTTTTCACATACTGGAAAGTTATCTACAAACATTTATATTAGTTCAAAGGTTGCAAAAAAAAAAAAAAATCTTTATAATTTGTAACAAAAGATTATAGTTATATTAATAGATCCCAAAACGGGTTTCTACATTTTATATTGAAATAACTGATATTTCATACCTTGAAACTAGATAACAAGAGAAAGTCTGCAAATATAAAACAATCCTTTTAACATCTAACCATTTCAAAAACTAGACAATTTTTTTTTTTTTTCAAAAAAAATTTACCACACGGTTACATTTATTTCGAAAATATACTTTCTTCCATTAACGGTTTAGATCCCTCCGTACCCCAACTTCTTGGCACGTTCGTTCCACTGAAATGCTACTTATGTTTCCCAAAAGTGGCATTTTTAACTTTTATTTTGAACTAATTCTTTCTACATATTTATTTGTTGGATATGTTGTGGTTTATAAATGTGTTTTGTTTTATATACTGACAATATATATTCTCGTGGATATATTAAGTTTTGTTTAGTTAACTTTAAGTTATACATTCCATTCATATATCTCAGGAAACTTCCGGTTTGCGAAGCTCCGACAAAATATCCACTATGAAACATTACTTAGAAACAGAAAGTTAAAAATTCCACTTATGAGAGGCGTAAGAGTATAAAAATTCATATGAACTATGAACTGCATACACCTTTATTAATACAAGACTACAAGTAACACATTTCCATGACTAAACTTTGATTGCTTGTCAAGATTCATAGTGTGTATTGTCACTTCTCCCAGAACGCTTATTTTCAAGGAAACGTGAAGAATTGAAAGAAGGAGTGAAAAAATGTCCGTTGGATATGTTGTCGGAGAATATATTCCTGAAAGTTGTGTAGCTTTCAGACCAAAATTAAGATCAAGGTTATTATGCACAAAATACTAGAAAAGAATCAATTATATATTAGAAGTATGTTAGAAAATGATATGATATAATAGAGAAAGGGCTACTTAACGTGTAGCGATAACAGCAGGTGCTCAAACTTCAGACAAAAAAAAAGTTGCTAGATTTCGCCGATAAGACGTGGTTACGGAAAAAAAAGAAAGAAAAATTTAGAAAGGAGCGGTAGCGAGGAGCTTTTATGTGTTCATATTGAAACATAATGCTGTCATACTGACCTAGTTTCCAGTAAAACCGCTTCTCGTGACTGTTCATTTATATATATATTTCTTTTAAATTCTTTCCCGTAACCACGCCTTAACGGCGAAACCTCCCCACCTTTATAACGATTTAAGAAGTATATGTGAATCTGTTGTTATTTCATCTTTAAATATGTTCTGGATCAGTATCAAATCGTATGGCTTTTAAATTCAGAAACCAGTCCCTTATTTATTATGCTAATCTATGCTTTTTAGCAAGGGCCTTCTTTTCAAAGCTTTGATAACTAATATATTAAAATTATGAATGAAACTTCAAAGAACTCTTCGACAAAACGCTTGGATGTATATATATCACCTTATTTTCAATGTATGTTTATTTTATTGAAAGCTACAAAACGTCGACGCACAAGGATAGAAATCAAAGTCTTCTTTGTTTTCTTGTGGCAAAAATTTTACTTAAAGTGCCCTACAGTATATTACCAATATATACTCTCTTATTAACATTATTTGAATATTACTATTTGTGTATGGAGTTTGGAGTATTTAAAATCAATTTTACCCTCTGGTATACTTCCATAACAATTCTATTTCATCGAACATTACTTGACTACAAACTATATATGCTTACAACATATGAATATTAGTTTGTCTAATGTGTTGACTCTCAAAATACTAAGTATTTTCTATATAGTCATAATTGCACTACTAATGGAAGATCTCAAACATTTTCATTACCCAATATCACTAATAGATCACAATTAAATATTGTCACGTCATTTCTTTTATGCCAGTTAGAATTCATGATTTGAACTTTGGTTTACATTATTACGGTTTATAAATTTGTTCTACTCACTCCAAAAGTTTCTCCATGACGTAAGACATAGTAACGTACTTCATGTCGGCGATATTTCATGTATTTTTTTTTAATGTTACACGTCTCTTTACACTCCAGAAAATACTATGTCTAATTTTGAGATTTTTCATGAATAAGTCGTCAGCATACAAAATTGTGAAGAAACACTTACGAGACACTCGTATGTTCCTCAGAGCTTTCCATGTTTAAATTGAATAAGGTTGTAGTAAGTAAATGTGATGTTTACGAAGTTGATGAGAATGAAATTTAGAGTGTATTTCTATGAAACGTGTGTGAAATCAAAACGAAAGACCATATTTTGACCAACGAAAGGTATATTTCGAGCGGCAAAAAGGTAGAAAAAAAGAACAAAAAATTAGAATACACATTTATCCACGTAAAGTGAATATGACAAGTGTAGCCAGCTCAATATACCAAAAGGTTACTAGGAGAATGTAATAAAACTTTATTAACTAAGATTAAGCACACTAATGCTTCATAATAGCAAAATTAACAAGAAATTCAAGAGATAGACGAAACAAATATTAAACCAACAAATAGGAACAGAACGAACTTCTCCAAGGCAACAAGAACTATGAAATATAAGGAAGAGACGAAGAGAAAAAAGAGTAAACGAATGAAACAAACATAGGAGTGGCAAAAGATAAACAGGTAAGATAGAAATATCGAAAAAAAATGTATTAGAGCAAAGGAAAAAATGAAGCAAGAAAAGAAATACTCAAAAGTTATAAATAAAATAGCTAGAGAGATATAAAACCTGACTTACGACAGGATATAACTATAGGTAGATATTCGTATCTGCTTCTGAACAAAAAAAAATGAGGAAATCAAATGAAAGTAATTACCAATTTCTTAGTAGTATTACCAAGTTCGTAAAATATGATGTGAGTTTCTAATATGGAAAAACATTCCACAAAAGAAATCTTTCAATATCATTTCTGACTCTTAACCTATTGATTCAAATTTTATAAAATATATCAAACTTATTTAAAAATGAATGTACGATAAAACAAATTAAGAGTATAATGAATGTAATTCAACAATAAAACAACACACACATAATGATATAACAGGAACATAATTCAGAAATACAAAGAAATTAAAACATTTTAGAGCAAAAAAATATATATTATGCATTCATTATTGTAGTAATTATTATGGTTTTCTCCGCCAAGCACAAAAAGTGTAATATACAACATGTAGATATGAATTCAAAATAAATGTCTTTACTAAATATAATATAACAGTGACAAACAAAAACAAAACATATATATATATATATATATATATATATATATATCATCGGCTGAGAATTATAAGGTTATAATTACATAGGATTTTAATGTTAGATAGAACCTTATAATTCTCAGCCGACGATATAATAACCATTCTTATTTTAAAAATAGTTTCGTAAATATTTCCTTACAATTAAAATCTTGAATATCTTCAGGTCTTGTTCAGCAAAATATCGCCGAAAACATTTCAAAATTTAAACTTCTTTGGATGATCTGTGTTTCAAAATTGATATTCTAATAAAAAATAATCTCTCTCCTATTTTAATCAAATTAAAATAACATGTTTTAATTGGGTAAAATATATATACTACGATACTTTTTTAAAGACTTTGGCATAAACTATATAACGGGTATAACATCAACCTTTACAAGAAGTAAATATATTTTCTTATACAACAGTTTTTTTTATAATTATCTATAATAAATAACATTCACCATATATCAACTTCATTTACACCCAACATTATTATTGTCCAACAATTTGACCAAACAACACATAACGACTAGTTCTGTCCTTTTTTTAAAAATAGCTATTTTTATTACAATATTAGTTTTTGGCACACTATATTGATAGACTAAACCTTAATGAACAACACAGATCTGATAACATTCATAAAATCTTCACTAACACAACACATTATCAGATTGAGAAACATGTCATTGTTTGGAATGTATAAACATATTTACATTATTTGAAGCTCAATACATTTTGGGTAACTTCTTTGTTCATTTGTATATATTTCTGCGGCTATGAATGCAGGATTTGTCACTTCATCATAAAATTGTGTGTTTGTATTCGTATATGTTTCCCTGTGTACATAGACCGAGGTTTAAGAATATCCGTAGTTAAGAAATGTTACCCTTTCATAGATAGTTTTGTACCATTCGAAGTTTATATCAACAGTTTGAGTAGTTCCTTTAAAATATCTACTTTTTTAAAGGTTAATGTAAAGCAACGATCTCCAACAAAAGATGGCAGCACTATCTCCGTATATGTCTCATGTATTTTTATCGTTTGTACGAAATTTGAATGCTGCTCGTACAAATTCAAGCCTAAAGAGTTCAAACTTTCAAGGAAGAAAGTTCATAATTAATTCAAGAGTTCTATCCGTGCCGATTTTTTATTTTCCTTTTTGTTCATTGTTGAAAGAGCTTCATAGTTATTGGTTTGAATATCCATAACAACAATGAAGCGATTTCAACAATGAATAAAAAAGAAAATGAAAAATCGACACGGATAGAACTCTTGAATTGGTTATGAACTTTCTTCCCTGAAAGTTTGAACTCTCTAGGACTGAATTTGTAGGAGCAGCATTGAAATATCGTACAGTACAACGATAAAAATACATGAGACATATACGGAGATAGTGCTGCCATCTTTTGTTGGAGATCTTGGCTTTACATTGTCCTTAAATAATTACTTATTTTTTTTCCTTATAAAATATATAATTCATTAAAAGTTGCTACAATTTTTCCTGGTATGTACTCATAAAATTAACAAATAGACTTTTTTATATATAATTTCGGTAACAAACTTACATACTATGGTGAAAGTGAAACAAGTGCCGGTGCTGATACCTATATATTATACGTACTGGTAAAATATATACTTCAATTCGAAATTTATATTTACAAAAATAATAAAAAAAAAAATCTCTCTACTAATATTCCCATCACAGCCTAATAAATATTTTTTTAGTATTGTAAAAATGTTTTTTTTCTTTTATGATGCCGTGAATAAATATTCGTTTACAAAAGAGGAAAAAAAAGAGTCTGTACATCGGAAGACCTTTGCAGACGAGAATATTTATAAGCTCTAATAATATTATTATTAATCTAAAAATTCAAATTGTTTTTTGTTTTTTTAATATTGGGGAGAAATTGACCAGACACACTTCATATCACAAAAACTTATTGTCTCCGTACTGCTACAAAAGTTCAATCGAATTGCTAATAGTTTTAATTCCCAACTAGAAAATGTTAATGTTACATTAAGCTGGAATCGTATGAGGAAAGTCACGTTAAAACTTGACAACTGTTCACTACAAACCTGAAACTACTAAATCCACTTAGGCGATATCTAAATTCACTTCTACCTTATTTTTCCAATTGTTGCTTCGCTAAAACAATAATAAAAGCGCATGCATTGTTTCTTAAATTTACGATAGAAACAATGACAGAACCGGGCCATTATACTGGAAAATGCCAGCTTCGTAAGCTTAAAATACACCAATTATCTGACAAAAACAAAGAATACCAGCAGGATCGAACAAGTAAACAATCTTTCCCTATAAAGACTACATTAAAAATCTCGCTAGACTTTGAAATTTTAATATACACGGTGTTCCCAAAGTGACTCTCAAAAAAAAAACTAAAGTGAATCTATATAGTGTATCCACAAAGTGGTTTACTGGAAAGACTCATATGAAAATTGTCATATACAGCTTTTCTATAAATTGACACTCTAAAGTGTGATCTAGCGTGAAGGAAACTACAAAAGTTCTCCGCACTTAATTATTTTAAAAAAATAATCGAAACTTAGTAATGAAGCCTTTAAGATCAGTAAATCGTTGGTGACAAAATCTTCCAACGAATACTTGTTGTAATTATGTTGTGTATATTTTGTCCATCTAAAATTAGCGTATGCGTTTAATTGTGCGTTGGCATGGTGACTAAATGAAGTAATTGGCAGATACTTGTTAGAACAGGCTTTGAAAGAGAAACTCAATATCAGTTACGTAAGATAAGGACAGGCGTCTAGTGTTTGGAAAAATTATTTTTGAATATTTATTTTGGACAAATTTTGAAGCTCCTTGTACCAGTTACTAAGACATTTTTACGGAATGTAACGGGATAGCATTTTTTCTGAAGAGATTTATAATTTATTTTTGTTTGTGTTGATAATGTATATTAACTCATATATTTCCATAAATTTTGTAAAAACATGGATTTCTGATCTATTACTCCAGAATCTAGAAAAACAATTGGTGATCAATTGTACACACACAAAAAAAAAACTTTCCTTCAACATTACATAGTCTTGTCTAGACGGAAGTTACACCATGATTACAGAAAGCAAATAACAAAAAATATTCGCAAATGTATTTCTAAATAACATTTAACTTTTGGAATGTGACGCAATGTTTAAACTTAATATAATATTATTACCGTACGTGTAAAATATCTACACCGAGTATAATTTAACTCTGGGGCCAACAGATTTCGAATTTAAGAAAATGAATCGCTGGACTTTAAAAAATTGATCTATGGGCTACGGTCTCTCACTTGCCGACTAGTTGTTCCTTCACTGAAAAACAAGTAACGCCTGACAATATTGGGTATTTATTCCTCTGGGGTTAAACTGAACTATCTAATTCCTTATCTATCTATCCCTTAGACCAGAGTTGAAACATTGCTGTATGATTTTGGTTCAAAGACAGGAGTTACCGAACGTCCACCTTTAGAAGGACACGTCATCCGTTTTTAGCCTTGTCCATCCTTCGTTTTGAAAATTTTATAAACTTCTTTCTTTTTAACAAACAGTCTAGTTATTATAAAAATAAATAGATTCTTTTAGAATTGTGACACATCAAATACTAATTCAGGCATCAAGACAGTTTGAATTATACATACCGAAAGCTATACCTATTGACTCCCATTATATTACGGTCTGACCCGTATATTGACCTGTTTCAGTTTAACTATCTTTTGTTCACTTGAAATACTGGCGGAATGAACAATTACACATCCTCGTTATTGTCAGACACAATATTTTAGTACATGTTTCAAAGTATTTTGCTAGATAATTCTGAATAATGTGCCAAGTAGTTGTAAAGACACTAGATGTGTGTTACATGCACTGATTTTTATCGTACCATCCAGCGTACGTGCATAATAATAATACATTACCTGGTAACTACATGTTGTGGTGACTGATACGTTTGTCAGTGACGTCACTACAAACTTAACCTATTAAACAGTTTGAACTTGTGAGAGTCGTTTTTCTACTACAAATGGCAGTTGATCGAAATGCATAGAAGTATTCTCTGTTATTATATCTGAAACTTCCTGTCTTTCTTTGCAGTTTTTTCTTTTATCCGTTCGGTAACCCTATCGACAGAGATATTGAGAACGTATTGTCATATTTTAACGTGACTTTTCTATGTATTTATGACTTTTCCCCCACTTTTTTCTCATTTCATGACAACTTTATTACAATTTACGGCCTATGAGTTGGAAGAAAGGATTTCCTATTGAGAGCAGTATTTGATTTCTGCGTTTCAGAAAGGATTGAGCCAAAATGAACATTACGAAAGAAGGATCTACATTAAAAAGCCAACACAGTTGCGTACTATCTACAACCATGATTTTAAAAAAAAAATGAACTTGTACAAAACAGACATTAGTTATTCATTGAGTATTTCGGAGATTTGTTCCATCTTCAAGGATTTATTGAGTGATCAGCGTTCAGAGGTGTTGATAGACCATCTGATATGGAAGGTTTCATACGAGCTGCCTGTCTGCGAAGATCTGATTTGATGATAGCTGTTAAAATTGTGCCCACTACTAAGGTTCCAGCCATTACAAGATTGGCAGGTAGATCATGCCAGTTGTTAAATATCCACGCGTACATCATAGTGAATGATATCCCAAATACCTGAGCGGAAGCATTTAATAATCCTGAAGAGGTGCCTTCAGACTCAGGATAAGTCAATTCTGCTGCAAATTCGAATCCCACAGGTAAGTATCCGGTCATGAAAAAGCTAAAAGAAGGAATAAAGGTAATCATTTTATTGTGATTAAATTGATCAATATAATCAGCTAGTAACATAATAAGTGCCTTCAAACTATAAAGTAAATAATAATAATAAGTTTTTTACACACGGAAGACAAATATTATAGAAAAACAATACGAACGTATTTAAATAATCCTATATTGTCCTCATCACCAACAGCAACTTTTTCTTTAATACCTAAGTATTTTTCATCTACTCCCGAGAGGCATCTTCAGGTAAACATCGATTATTATATGGACGTGTTTCTGTATGTAGACGTGTTCGAAAAATAACAATTCTAGTTGTTATTAATACACTAGTCTAAGAGTCTAAGGGGCCACAGTCGCTCAGTTGGTAGCGCGCTCACCTCTGGTGCTAGGGGTCGTCGGATCGATCCCTGCTCATGCCATGTGGGTTTTGTGCTGGACAAACACCGTGTGCGTGGGTTTTCTCCCGTTTCCTCCCACTTTTTTCATTCCACCAGTTCATCCCGTCATCAAACATACGGTCTGAACCATAATTGGCAAAAGGCCTTAAAATAAAATTCAATTCCAAGAGTCCATGTAGCAACAGGAAATCGCATTTTTTTCTGCTAAAGAATAAGTGCTTATAAGTATTTTAATTATTTCACGTATTGCTATTTCTGCTATATTAATATAATCCAGTACTAAATTAGTCGTATGCAGAGTATCTTCTCGTAATGTACAACTCGAATATTTGTAGAGTATCTACCCGTAATGTAAAACTCGGATATATCCAGAGTATCTACCTGTAATGTACAACTCGGATATATCCAGAGTACCTACCTGTAATGTACAACTCGGATATTTCCAAGTATCTATCTGTAATATACAACTCAGATATTTGTAGAGTATCTGCCCGTAATGTAAGTATATATAGGATAGAAAACGTGTTGATATAAAGGTAGAAAGGCTAAGAGTAGTACAAAATAACCATATGTATTTTTTTTTCTTCTGATATTTGAAAATGTTTTAAGAAAAAAATGCGAAAGAAATAATAATTATAAATTCAGAATAGCACAATCGTAAAGTACATGAAGTCATTAACTATAACTTAATTTATACGATGATTTATTTACAAAAGAAGCACGAAGTGACCTTTCTTGGCTCTGTATGATACTAAACTATTTTTCATGTATGCTACAGTTCACACTCCGATCTATTAGAACCTGTACCCTTCCTCCACTTGAAATATGACGTTCTTCTGGATATTACTAAGCTTCTGATGTTTGTTAAGAGTAGTTGTTACTTTGCACGTCAGAAAGCATGTCAATTACATTTGTACAAGTACCATACCAGTGTAAGTGATGGTCGTAACAACACGCAAATTCCTGCCAAGGATGTCAAAAGTTGGAATCTGAAGACTTCAATTGAAATTCTATCCCCATAACCCTCCGAAATTGTATTAATTGTTTTAGTCTTGTACCCATATTTGTGTTATCTAATTGTGAAAACTTGAACAAGTATTAAAAAAAAATCCTAACATTATTAATATCGTTTTGAAATAATTGTTTTTATTTAATTTAATTAAAATAGACACTTCCAACTTTCAAACACAAAATTTAAGTACTTCTAGTTCAAAACTAAGTACCAAAATGAAGAGAACAAAGTACCCTCCATTAGTCCAACGTGGAATCGATATCATTAATCTGCTAAGGATGAATACACTTTACCTTGAACAAAATAGATACTGAGAGAAAACATTGCGAAGATCTACAGAGAAAGAAGAGGCCATGTCCATTTTTTAAAATGAGTTTTCACTCCTAACAAGTTCGTTGATGCATATAACGAATAAGGAAACCCGTTTTTCTCGAAAACCAGAAATCGATTGTATTAAAAACCGAAATCAAAGTAAACCTCTTTTTATATTTGCTGAAAATTCACTTCGCCATTTTGCTTTCTACTCACAAAAATAGGTAATAGGAAATTCCACATTCCTATAGAAATGTACAAAAGTCCAATTTACGAAGAAACTATCACCAAATTGTGTGACGATCATTCATATCATTCCTATTTTATAGTTGATGTAACAGTGAAAACATATTTCGAAATAAAACTACAATGACCGATGTCTGATTTTGGAAAACCGAGAAACCTGTTTCTCTGCACGTCTCTACTTCATCCTACTGTTTGCATCTAATCATTTCACAATATGATTAACATAAATGAGTTATATTTACGGGGCAAAAAAAAATCACAACAACCTAAAAGACGAAACACTATGATATGAACACAACAAATTTTCGATCGTCAAAAACACACGTGATCTCAAATGAAGAAGAAAAGAAGGGAAGAAAGAAAAGCAAATGGGGTCCATGTATGAGTTCACCATAGAAATTACTTACCCTAGTAAGCCTCCAGTGAAATACATGACTTCTATCTAGCCACTAAGTAAGGTGAAAATTACTTACCCTAGTAAGCCTCTAGTGAAACACAAGACTTCTATCTAGCCACTAAGTAAGGTGAAAATTACTTACCCTAGTAAGCCTCCAGTGAAATACACGACTTCTATGTAGCCACTAAGTAAGGTGAAAGTGTATATCAGCATTCCAATGAGAGAAAATGCGTATATGGCAAGAGTTGTCTCCCTGAAATAAGATATTTGTTTATTTATTTCATGTCTTGGATTACACTAGCGAGGTTAGGGCCATTAGGTCCTCTCTTATAACTAACTAGTAAACTAACTTACACCAATAGCTGATTAAGATTCATTACAATAAAACAAATGAAAACTAGAGATAAAAATAATTGTACTATATTTAAAAAAAAATGAGAAAAAATCTCACACATCTACACGCATATATATGCCTACATACATAGACGCATCATACTTCAAAGGCATAATATACTTACCAGGTGTGTAAATATGATACCGGAATCTGTACATAGACGGCGTTAGCTGTCACTGTGGTTACGGTAAAACTGCGTCCTTGGCGCCACTTGCTTGTTTTGATTGCTGATAACGATTTGCAACTCACAACCAAACAAGTTTCACGTCATAGTGTAGTGTTTAATAGCGTTGAACATGGCGCAATTTGTACCTACAAACTACGATGTGCGGACAGCATTGATTTTTTGTTACCATTTGAAGAAAACTGCTGCAGAATCGCATCGCATGCTTGTTGAAGCTTACGGTGATCATGCTCTTGGTAAGTCACAGTGCTATGCGTTGTTTACAAAATTTAAAAGTGGCGATTTTGACGTGAGAAACGAAGAACGTGGAAGACCACCGACAAAGTTTGCAGACAGCGAATTGCAAGCTTTGTTGGATGAGGATGACGCTCAAACGCAACAATAACTCGCGGATCAATTAAATGTGACACGAGAAGCAGTTTCCATATGTTTAAAAGCCATGTGCAAGATTCAGAAGGTGGGAAAATGGGTTCAACATGGATTGACTGAACGACAGCAGGAAAACCGAAAAACCACTTGCGAAATTCTGCTCGTCAGGTACAAAAGGAAATCATTTCTCCATCGAATTGTGACTGGTGACGAAAAGTGGATCTCTTTCGAGAATCCTAAACGTAAAAGATCATGGGTAACTCCAGGAGAACCGACGACATCGACTGCAAGACAAAATCGCTATGGACGGAAGACAATGCTTTGTGTTTGGTGGGATCAGAAGGGAGTGATCTATTATGAACTACTGAAACCTGGCGAAACCGTTAATACCCAACGTTACCGACAACAAATGATCGATTTTCATCAAGCTTTGCGTGAAAAACGACCAGAATATGACCAAAGACATCATAAAGTGATTGTGCTTCACGATAATGCACCCTCCCACACAGCAAATACGGTCAAGGAACCGATTGCGACGTTTGGCTGAGAAATCCTTCCGTATGCGGCTTACTCACGAGACTTAGCGCCTTCCGATTTTCACTTATTTGCATCCATGGGACACGCACTTGCTGACCAGCGCTTCACATCTTACGAAAATGGCTTGATGACAGGTTTGCAGCACAAGAGGTAGTTTTTTTGGTCTGGCAGTTTTTTTGGTCTGGCATCCACACATTGCCGGAACGATGGCAGAAATGTATCGCTAGCGATGGCCAATACTTCGAATAGAATAGTTCTTAGCATTGTCATCCAATCACTGTGTCTTTTCTGCACATAAATTCCGGTTTCATATTTACGCACTTGGTAACAAAGCAGATTATAATATAAATGTTTCCAGCGAGTTAAGTGGTAACTGGTAGAGAATAGGTATATCACATGTTCATGCTTCCATGATCAATTTTTTGGTATCTGATTTAAATTTCGTTTTTGATTTTATATTTCGCATACTAGTGGGCAGTTTGCTCCAGAGACGAGTACTGGTAGGTATGAATGATCTACTATAAATCCCTGCGTGTCGTTTGGGTAGAAGTAGAGAATTTCGTGTTCTAGTATCTCTGCCATGACGTGCAACAAATTGAGAGTCTTTGTATAAATAAGAAGGTGCATTGTGAGTTAAAATACTGTGCGTATAAAATATGATGTTTCCTACATAAAAGAAGTGGAAGCTAGCCCAGTTCACTCAACGCTGGTGTTATATAATCGTAAGGGCGGAGATTGTAAATAAATCATGCATGCGTTATACATCCGTTGAAGTTTAGCGGAAAGATGAACTGTTAGGTCATTGGATATTACATCACAATAGTCAAATAATGGATGCGCTAGAGCCTACACCAAATGAATCTTTTGACTTATTGAAAGAAAAGGTGCTTTAGCTTTTTAAAGGTATACAAATATGGCATATTGCACATATCAAAATATGTCACTTTATAATCTTAATCACGGTTAAATCGCGAACCAAAACAAAAGATTTAATCGAAACATCTACCTCTGTTAACTTTTTACAGTGAACGATTTATATTACTGTATTTTTAATACACATGACGTTTCGGTTTATGCTAAGACCTTTATCTAAAACTAAAACTCAAAACAGAAAAAGGACAGAAATGAAATGAAAGAATCCGAATATAACCTGAAAATCATGGTTTAAATGTGAAGTGAGTTATTGAATACCGAATTGGCATTGCCTGATACCTGGCAGTTTCTGTTCAATATCTGATTATACATTTAAGTCATGATTTTCTTTTGTTATTATGATTACCTCCGGAATTTTCGGTTTTGATAAAGGTCATAGCATAGTCCGAAACGTCATGATGATTTAAGTTGATTTAATTGTTTATTACCGTACTAAACGAACTCATGTACTTATAAGGACCGGATCCATAATTTTTGGTAAAGTGGGTTTCGAACCACGTGAGCGCGATAACCTATAAGCCACCTCTGAACGTAAAATCCACAAGAAGAGTCACATTTCAGAACGTGTCCAAAATGTCGAATGTCCGCTTCAGAAAAATTATGAATAGATTTCCTTACGTACTGAGGAATGAGATAATTTAGAATTTTTGTAGTAAAAAATTAACCAAATTCTGGATCAATTGGAAAGTAGGCAGAGTTTATTTGTAAAGTATAAGGAACTTTATAGATGGTTATTTATTTTGATAGAATAAAAGAAATATATTTAAAAAAATGTGTAATTAGTATTGGAATATATTTTTACTTATGGTCTTCAGGTATCTAAGGTTCAGACCGAGATATGGGAGGGGAAAGGATGCAGAAACGTGTCGGCCAGGACCTATGTGCCATCCCGGTATTTGCCTGGTGTGACTGAGGAAAAACCTTGAGAAATAAATTCAGGATCAAACCCACGACCTACCGAATGCTACGCCAATGCTCTACCACTGAGCTACGGCGGCTCGATAATTAGTATTGGAGTATGGTCGTAAATGATGTGATATATTTGGGATGAGAAATAGAGATGGATCATAGTAGATTTCAAATTGAAAGTTAGAGTACTATAGAGAGTGCGGTCAAAAATGAATTAACGGTGGTTAAAAGCTTAAAGTTGGCAATAAGGCCAATGAGGGGAGAATTAATCACTCAAAAGTTCCAAATTATCCCATTCTTCAATAATTAAACTAAATTCGTTTCTCAGGTATCTGATCCAGCCGACCCACAACTTTTTGGACCCTATATATATAAAAGGCAACGTCGTAGCCGAGCTGGTCTACCGGTTCCCGTAAGATCACCGAAGTCAAGCAGCTCTGGGTCTGGTCAGTGCTTGGACGGGTGACCGTTGCAGTACTCCAGATGGTGTTGCCTGTGCGACGTCTACCCATCGTCGTGAGGCCAATTGGGGAGCTACCTGAATAAAGAGGTAGCGATCACAGTTGAGGGCTTCGGCTCTCCTCTCCCAACACGTCTGGTCAGCGTGGGAGCAGTAGACCACCTCTTCCCTCCGGGAGAGGCCTCATCCAGTAGTGGATTGAATATGGCTGTGTATTATTATATATATATGCTGAAATGTGACTCTTCCTTTGCTCTTTTCATAAAAATGAAACCAAAGCTTCGAAATATTAAAATATCATCTGAAAAGTAAATATTATTTGAAACATTCCTTTCTCTACTTTCATTTTCAAATTGTATTTGTCCTTCCAGCTATTTCCTATCTGCACGCGGTTTCCCAAATAACTATAAACTAATAAACATATCGAAATCATGGGGATAAACAGTTCGGAAATTGCACAGCTATGATGGCCCAGTAGCCCACGATCATACTAGTCATGTTATGTATCGTTGGAAGCGTCTGAAACATAGAATTAGAAAACCTCTCCACTAGAGTCAGGCTTGGCGCTGCTGATGCGGCGCCACTTGAAAGTTGAGCGAGAGAATGTTTGTTGGGCAACAACACGTATTATGAGTTGCTATCATATGGCTGCTGTGCTTCGCTCTTTGGCATTATTTTAGTTGATTCGTTTGTATTTGAGAAGAAAATGTCAATCTCCTGTGCGGCTCACGGTTGTACTAAGAAATATAAGAAAGGAAGTAATGTATCGTTTCACAAATAAATGATCATTTAATATTATCCCGTGAAAAATGTTTCATTATGTAAGACGCTCTTTCGTGTAGTTTATGTCTGCTAGAAATATAAAAGAAAACTCAAATCTTTGATTAGAATTATTTGATGCGAAGGTATTTTATCGTGTTAGATCCATAGTTATAAAACTGTCCCATAGTTGTAAAGAGAAATGTACATAAAAATAAATATTCTTACATTCAGAAATAATGGATCGTTTTCATTTAAGCCTATTGGAATTAAAGTGGTTGTATTCGTGTAGAAAAAATATATCTGTCTATTTAAAATTTAAATAGTTCTAAGCCCATAATGTGCTGTTGAATTTTATTGATGACTTTAGGCAGCTAAGGCTCAGGTCGGGATAGGAGAGGGAAAATGATTCGGGAAGATGTCGGCCAGGGCCTATGTTGAAGGTGCCATCCCTGCATTGCCTGGTGTGCCTGAGCAAAAAATCTAAAAAAAAAACTCACAAGGGAAGTAACAATGAGCTCTTATCGAAACCTACAGTAAAATTTTATACAGAGAAAGGAAGTCCCACAGAAAGACCATACACAAAAAATCAGTTGCTCTTTTGAACTGGAAATACCCGAAATGGCATGTTGAAATGTCGCTCACCACTGTCGGCAAGTGCACAATAATAAGTGCATTTCCACCGCTTGTAAACTGCGTGTTAATGAGAAAAAGTGAATAACAACAACGTGGGTACATACTAGACCTAGGAGGAAGTCGTATGGTAGGGTAGACCTTGACGGCGGCCATATTGAAATCCGCCATCTTGAATTCAGGTCAAGGTTTTTTAAATACGAATAGGGTAATGTGAAACATGATTTTGGACTAGAATTTAATCAGAAAAATAATGGTGACGTTAGTTTTAAGATATGCGCAGGTGGTAAAATGTTACAGGTATATTAATTGTTTATGTTTCCGTTGTGCACGATTCTCTTACAATACGACGCCTTTTAAACTGCGTGTTAATGACAATAAGTCAATAACAACATGGTGGATATATATGAAGTCGAGAGGAAAGTCAATTATAAGGGGGAACGTGACGGCGACCATCTTAAATTCCGCCATCTTGAATCAGACACAAATTTTGTAACTAGAAAGTATAGCATGCGACACCTCATTTTAATAGAAAATGTTCTCACCAATCCAATGGTATGCCTATTTTTGCTCTATCGTTAACCAGTACGAAGTTAGACCTGTTTTTAATGTGCACTAAACAAAAGAGGTAAGAAAACAACGACAACGAACGCTTCAAGGGATTGTTCAATATGTTCTCCATTTTCGTTTATTGTTAGCCATTTTACGTTCCAAGTCACGCCCAACCTTCAGCAAAGTGCTAACTAGACTGTTAACACATGCGGTGTAAATTAACATGTTACCCGTTTAAAAGAGCGACGTATTGGCGTTTGGTACGCAATCACAACAGCCCTAACTTCGTACTGGTTAAGGACAGAGCAAAAATAGGCATACCATTGGATTGGTGAGAACATTTGCTATTAAAATGAGGTGTCACACGCTATGCTTTCTAGTTACAAAATTTGTGTCTGATTCAAGATGGCGGATTTCAAGATGACCGCCATCAAGGTCTACCCTACCATACGATTCCCCCTAGGTCTAGTATGTACCCACGTTGTTGTTATTCACTTTTTCTCATTAACACGCAGTTTACAAGCGGTGGTAATGCACTTATTATTGTGCACTTGCCGACAGTGGTGAGCGACATTTCAACATGCCATTTCGGGTATTTCCAGCTCAAAAGAACAACTGATTTATTGTGTATGGTATTTCTGAGGGACTTGCTTCCTCTGCGTGAAATTTTACTGTAGGTTTCGATATGAGCTCATTGTTACTTCCCTTGTCAGTCAGGATGGTTTGTCGCTGGAATCGAACTCATGACGTCCCGAATGCTATACCAACGCTCTACCACTGAGCTATAGCGGCTCGGTAAGAAATGTGCTGTTGAAAAGACTTGTTAAATTACTAGGAACATTGATGATGATGATGATGATGATGATGATGATGATGATGAGTGCTCTGCCCGAAGATAGCTCTTGACCTGAAGATGACGTCCTAAGGACGGGACCTACAGTTTAATGTGGATTCCGAACCACTTGTGTCCCCGCTGGGAATCGAATCAGGAACACCCTGATTACACTATTAAGAACAATAGAAACAAATTTAACATCGCAACAAAAATAGATAAGAAACGCTTCTTATCGGTCACCCTGGTCGGTAGGAGGAAAACTCGTGAATTCTATATACTTTATATACCTGAAGTCGGACACAGTAATATACTTAATAGACATGACTATTCGCATTCTTTATGATATAAAGTCAAAACAGAACATTTGAAAAGCTAGCACAAACAATGTCGTTTTTAGTTTTAAGATAAAGACTTTTACCCTAAATTTAAAGACAGTCTTCTTCATTCGCAAATAACTTTTCCGGTATCTTCTAAACTAACCAGGGAAGACAGGTTTTTTTTTTTATGTATATAATGTCACTTTCGATAGATGGTAGAACTCAAATATCAAGTTAAAGCTGTCCGAAAACTAGAGATAATTTTATGTTCATTTTAATGACATACGTCTTGTTTCAGTGATATTTATGTGAAAATTGCCGACTACTAGTGTATATCCGATGACCGGTGCCCATACCCTATTTTCAATTTTAAAATTTTCTTTGTAAATTTATGCAGGTAAACCGTTGGTTGTATAAATTACAGCATTAGTATTTTGTGTGTGTAATATTCATGTCACTTGCGTTGAATCCCTAATGCTGTATAATATTTTTAAATATATCTCTAATGTTTCTTTTTTAAAATAAGTTATTCTTCTAAGTATCAACATTATATTTAACAAATAAAAACGGGTATGGCATCTCGAACATGGGTCCTGGCCGACATCTTCCCGAATCCTTTCCCTTCCCCTGAACCTTAGATGCCTAAAGGCCATTAGTAAAATTAAAAAATTATCAAAAAAATATTTTCTGAGAACAAAAATAATAATTATCAAGAACGTTTTATATGTGATTTTTATATTAAATTATACCTTATACTGATCAATTTAATTAAGAATTGATGTTATTACGTTTCCCACAATATTCTTTTGTTGGTAAATGTTGAAATTAACACAGAAAAATTGACAGCCGCCGCGACCGGGACTCGAACACGGATCTCCCAGTTACCGGCTAGGTATGCTACCAATTACACCACCACGGCACAGCCAATTTTCTGTGTATATGGAATGTTCCTCTCACCTAGACACTCTCCCAACTCTTCATTGCTGGTTACGAGGCCCAGGCACTCCACTCAGGCGGATATTTTGGTTGAGGAATCTTTCTGCTATCAGGCAGTATGAAAGAATAGATGTTATTACGTTTCTATTCTTTCATCTTGTATCTTACGTGTTGAACTTAACTAAGGTGAACTCGAATGCGAATTTTCAATTGTTTTTTCTTCACAAGAAGATCGTGCGTGGCACGTCACATACAAATGATATAATACCAGGCAGCGCACGGCTCGCTGTTTCCTTCGTGCCAAACAAACAGAGAAACAGTTAAATGTTAAACTTGCGCTACGCTGGGAATTAAAACCCACGTAGACGGTGGCGAAACCCTGCCTCTAGTGGAGTTTTATAACTCTATGGTCTGAAAGTAACCCAAGAAAAGTAGTTCTCTCTTGTCTTCCTGTAACAATAATGAGCATTCTTTTGAAATTCTCGCAACTCGTCATTTGTAGTTTGTTCGGGCGGGCTGCACTAATTGAACTGGCCCACACTAGTGTACATTTTGCGTTCGAGTGGGTGGTGCACGTTACACCTGAACTATTTGGATGGCCAGCCACCTTTGCTCGGGAGCGACTGTAGATGAGTGCAGATAATTGACAATCATGCTGCGTTCTCAGTGTATGTGTGAGAGAAGGGTTATAGATGGCGTTACGTGCTAGCAGAAGAAAACAAGCAACTGTCCGTTCGAGCGAGAGCTGCACAAAATTGCACGAATAGACACTGTGACGTCATATTCATTAACACGGTTGACTAATAACTTACACTTCCAGTGCACGTAGTGTAACAGCGAACAGACCGCCCGAACAAACCTTTATTTTTACCTTAACTACCAACAAACCAATTAAGAAATCACACTTAAAGAATTATTTTACATATAAAATTCGTGGTGTAGGAAATATTCCGAGAATATGGTGTACGGAGCATCAATATACTTGCACATTTTGTCCCTTTTGATTACTCATAGGCAAAGATAAAGATCACAACAAAGTTTACAAGAAATGAGTAGGTAAATCCACAAAAATTTAGATATCTTTTAATGTTTAAGATTATCTTTAAGATAGAAAAAAATAGCTTCATCTTGTAAACATTATTTCCATAAAGACAAACAAATAGCCTATAATGACGAAAGCAAAACCTACTTAAATCTGTGTGTTTTGTCCAGTACAACACCGCTAACTACAGATCCAAGCATTCCACTGATAACAATAGTTAACCCAATTCCACCGGCATCTTGTTCACGGCCCTATAAAGAGAGAAGAAATGATCACACATTAATTCCATCTGACCAACATTAATAAGATGGCTCAAAAGGACAGTAAGCACATATTCAGAAAAATTTATGTAATGAATTTCATTTTTATAAATCATTATTTTTTAACTTGAACATAATGATAATCTGATCATTTTTCTTTAGTTTCAGTAAGGAACATGAAAATAGAAGGATTTTTAATTTAACCCCAAACTTTAAGAAGCAGACTAGGTTTACTTCTAAATATATCATTAAGGTTTATATGACTCCGAAGCTAATGACAGCGTATAAGACAATGTCATCTCTAGTTACATAGGTTGTATATAGTAGTTTCACATCCTTAAACTGACACCATAATGAATTTCGGAGTTAAATCGAAATATAATCCAAGTATTTAGCAGATTCATAAAAATGCAGAATTTCGAACAATGCACGCATTCCACTTGGACTCTATTTTAATAATCATTCCTTAAGGATTACCATTAGCTAGTGTAAGCACTGAACAGGAATAGTTCCATCTTCTAATTGTGATCTGCATAGGCACTCTTTTAGTGATCAATCAAGAACAACCACATTAAAAAATATTCATGCTTCATGGTATCTCACATTATTCCATAAAACTCCAGCAAAGAATCCGCTAATTTTCGGCATTTATCAAATTACTCATAAGTTGATCTACAGATATCTGAAAATTCACCACCAACGGTTACAACGCCGTTTTTTGACTTGTACATCTCATATCATTAACAGTACACAAAAAAGAATAAACTACTAACCATACGCACCTGGCATTAAATTACCAATATTGCTTTCAGCGTTTACACGAATAATATTCAGTAAACATTATATATTTGTTCTACGTAGCCTTTTAGGGCTGATTTTCATGAAAGCTTGCGATTAGAGTGAGTAACCAATTGAAGCAAGTGTTTCATTACATAGTACGTAGAACACGCAATAAAACACGTGTTTCAATTGGCTACACACTCAAATCGCAAGCAACACAAGCTTTGATGAAAATCAGCCCTTACACTTACCTTACAATAAAATACGTGTTTCAATTGGCTACTCAACCAAATCGCAAGCAACGCAAGCTTTCATGAAAATAGCCCTTATGAGTCAATATACTCGTCACATCGAGGAACCCAAGCAACAGCCGAACAAAAATAGTTCCTAGGCAGACATGGAATACTCTGTATTGAAATACTCTATACTTTTAAGCGTTATCGACTATCGGTATAAGCGATACGATACTTCCTGAGAAAGTTTGCCGAGTCACTGAGATAAGGATCTAAGAGAAAGAAGAAGTCAAAATCTAGATGTCCTCCGTGAATGTTGTGATATATTCTGGCAACATTCATAGAAAAGACGTCACAGTTTTTAAAACGCGGAAGATGTCCAAAAGGAGGAACATGTATTTTTTGATTTTATTCCAAGTGTTTCATAAGAAGAAAGATCAATTAACCAAGTTTCTCGGGATGGCGGGAAAAAGGTGTTGAATATTTAGCACATATTTCTGTGATAAAAAACTTCATAACCTACCATATTGCTATTCTGTCGAGTGCCAGAAAGATAGACGCCAGAACAAATATTTAAACTCATTTATCCACTTCCAGTCTAATTCAATGTGGACAAAATTTTCAGTTCTAACTCAGTTTTATACGCTTCTTACCACTGCGCGACCCGTTTTTATTTAAGTCTTAATTCCTGAGTTTTATTCATATAATAGTATACCGTACTTTGCATATAATAGAAAATATACTGCAAATAATATTTAGGTATTTTGCAAGAATTAAGATATAGATAAAAAAATCGGGCCACAGAGCGACATCAAGCGTAAAAAACATAGAACCGAAAATATGATTCATATTGGTATAGACTGGAAGTGGACAAACGAGATTAAATGTCCTCCCTCTACTCCTTGGCTTCATATATTCATGTAATTTTCAATACCAGTAGTCAGTCCAGTTTCGCTTTTAGATAGATATCATTGGTTTTATCTTACATACTTTCTCTATGACTTACAGAACTCGCAAGTTCATTGCCGCAGTAACAAATGTTCGCCATAGAATTCTATTCTGGTCAAGATCAAGCCAGTTTTCATCACAAACACACCTACTTCTCGAAGATCCCTTCTAATATTGTCCTCCCAACATCGTATCGGTATTCCTAACGGTCTCTTTCCTTCCGGCTTTCGAATAGAAATTTCATATGTAGTAGCTCTTTTGTATCAATGTTAATTTTATATTTTCTCTCGTCAAACAAAGTGAAGTACGGTGACACTTTTCTGGGGTATCGGTATCCTTTATTCGTTACCTTTTTTTAAAATAAAGTATCGTGTATCGGTATCTGGATACTTTTTCTTTGGGTATCGGTATCTTGTATCGGATACTTTTAGGCAGCACATTTTCCATGTCTATCGCTAAGATAGGTCACAGAACCAGCCATTAGAACGGTTTCTTTGTTTTTTTTCCTTTCCTTACTTAAAGATATTTTTAATCTACATTAACTTTCACTTATTAGCACAATTTTTTTTTAAATATTGATGATTGTAGAAAAACAATACTGAACCTTACCGGAAAATGACCAAGGACGACTTGATTGAGCAGGGTTGATATGGCGTAGAAGACACCCACGTTTATACCGTAGGTAATAAGAAGTATTATATAGTTTTTGTTTTTCACCAGTCGAACGATGGATTTCCCATAATTATCATCCTCCGCGTTTATTTGTGCTGCTTCTTGAGCTCGGCTGGGAGGTGTCGGCGGGGCAGCTTTGAATACTGGAAAAAGAGAGTGTGAGAGAATGAATATAAGTAAGCCCAGTTCTGAATCTGTAAACTTACCCACAAATTTATGTTTCATTTTTAATTTACCAATTAAAAGCATACACACAGAAAAAAAATGACCTGAGAGAAAGTTGCCTAAAAGTCTTAAAAATTACAATTTAAACAAGTAATATTTTTAGGAGAGAGCGATTTTGATATCCTATTGGGCATCCACATCCCCTAGGTCAATACATAGACTAAACTTTTAATTTCTCATATTATTTCATGTTACCTAGATTTATATGCACAGATTTCATGTGTATATCCAGGGGTGGATTTCGGCCCTGGCCTTGACTGGCTGGGCCAGGCCAAAAATTAACAAACGCCTGGCCGAACAAAGAAAAATCCCGTAATGGTCCATTATACTGACCCAAAAATGTACCCGTTCCAAATAGTGGGTCAGACCAAAAAATGAAACCGAAATCCACCCTATGCATATCGTGATTCTTTATGCTGTGCATACATTTAGTTATCTAATTGCATACCATTCCATAATAAACCTGTATTATCTTGTTTGAATAATAGCGAATTATAAACCCAACTCATATTTATTGCCATATTATTATATTACATGGCGCATATCGCCCAATTATAGTCTTTTTATTGATTAGTATATTTCGCGTCGTATTACTAATAAAATAACTTGCTTCACACTTGTATTCGGAGAAAAACAAAAATGCCAAAAGGCCTTTTAAGTAAATTCAATTCAATTCACACTGGTAGAATCGGAAACATGCGCTGGCGTACAAAGGATACATTACTACTATCGGGAGTCCCTCAAGGATCTCATCTGGGACCATTGTATTTATTTTTGGTATTTGAAAACTTCCAATCTTGTATTAGAAATTCTCAACTTCTCTAAATTGCCGATGATATTATGTTCAAAACTAAATCAGAGTGGTTTAAAACTAACTAACGGATGAATCTTAATTGAAGACCTGAATTGCGAAATTCCCAACTCTATTTTTTTTTTTTTTTTTTTTTTTTTGCATTTTTCTGTTTGTCGGAATCTATGTTCCAAGGGCTCCACTTGCATAAATATTACATTCTAATCCCAACTCAAAAACCTTTCTTTAATTCAAAATAATTTCAGCTGAATAGAATAACATACCAAGACCTTTGACTGCTTTTTGTTCCTCCTGAAAAAAAAATACTCGGGTGGACTTGGGATGTTTTGCAATTCCGGTCTTCAATTGCCTTGACGTGGTACTGTTAAAATTCTGGGCGTATTCCTTTATCCAAAACTATGATTCTTTTACCACACTCACACAATAGTAAAGGGCCCGTGTAGCGATTTTGACTGACCCCGAAACAAATCAAAAATACAGTTACTATATTCTAAAATGATTTTAAAAAATATAATTTAAAATACAAGAAATAATGTAATCCTTAAATATGATACAGATGTATCAGCTTATCCCATAAATAATATCGTATTTTTGCACCACGAGAAAAAGAACGATAATTTAATTGGAACATTACCGTTAGTCCGGAAAAAATAGTCTCCATCGGACTGAACAACACTCTGCCACCTGTCAACCAATTGTTGAATACCCCGCTGAAAGAAGTCGCCGATTTTGGTGGCAAAGAACTGGGTCACTGTTCGTCGCATGTCATTCTCATTTTGCAGTGTTTACCCGGAAAGGTGGTTTTGCAGGCTGCGAAAAAGACAGTGGTCTGTTGGTGCAAGATCTGGTGAAAACGCCGAGTGGGGGAATTTCTCCCAGCCACATTCCTCGATCTTAGCAAAGGTCCTTCTTGCCGTGTGTGGGTGCGCGTTATCACCGTGGATGAGCACACCCTTACGATTAACCACAGTAGGACGTGTCTCCAACAATGCAGTACGCAGGCGTTCAAGCTGCTTACAGTAGGCATCTGCATTGATGGTCTGGTTACGTGGCAACAGCTCAAAACGGATTATCCCACGGATATCGCACCAAACACTCAACATCACTTTGCAGGGGTGGAGATCCTGTTTTGGCACAGTTTCTGCGGCCCCCCTCCTCTACGTACCCACTGCCATTTGCGTGCAATGTTATGGTAGAGAACCCAGTTTTCATCCCTTATCACCATTATGTTCAGAAATGGCACACGCTGTGACGGGTGAACAGGCAACTACAGATGTCAACTCGCTGCTACTTCTGTTAACCCATTTTCCGAATTTCGGCACGTACCGAAAGCACTGCAGATGACGGTGAACGGTCGAATGGGTGACATGGAGTTCGCTGGCCAGTTCTTCAACAGTTTGCTTTGGATTTGCCTGTACCGCTGCTCGCAGAGCACCGTTGTCCAGCTGCATAGGTCTCCCTTCTCGTGGCTTATCGGTAAGGCTCTGTTCCCAGACCGAAATCTCTGGAAACACCTCTGGCACTTTCGCATATCCACAGCACCGTGTCCATACGGCACTGAAGTTTCGTGCCGCTGCGCTGGCTGGATGTCCCTGGTGAAATTCATACAGCATGGCATGCCGAAAGTGATCCTGCGACACTGCCATTATCAAACACAAGACACATTTCTAAAACGTGGAGTAGACCGTTCTCCTTCTACACAGTGCTGCACAATCAAGTGCCCTATATGACTCATCTATGGCACGTTCCGTCTACTTCATTATTCGCTTGTCAGACTGCGTCATTGCAGCGGTCCTTGCACATACGACATTACTTATGGGATAAGCCGATAAACTCACTATTTTCTACATTTTTTTTCTTCTTACTAACAGAACATGGGAAATAATTACTATATGAAAAATATTATATTAGTTTAGAGTTGATCGTTTGTAATGAGCCCCTAGCCCTCTTTCTGGTTAATCAAACGACCCACTGACAAAAAAAAAAAAAAGAGCGTGTGGAGACTCCTGCAATAGTAAATAGTGCCTACAGACCTTGGTTTCTTTTACAGAATACCTAGGTCATGATTTTCGTAATGAAACAATATTAATTTTGTCCGTGAGGTCGAGGTGGAAATATTCTTATGTTTTCTGGACTCCAAATACCTCGAAATATTCTAAACTAGTAGAAAAAAAAAACGAAAATTTCTGAAAATGCTTGCATATAGGAAAATTGGTTTATGTACAAAATACGTATGTACATAAAGGTGCTATTATAGTGTCAAGCTTACTAATCAACATGCTCGCCCGAGCTTGTTCGGCAGTGTAATAGGGTTTTACACTAACGAGCTTGCTCGTCGAGTAAGCTGATCAGCAAGTTCGACAGTGTAATAGCAAATGCACCAAAATATTGCGATATCACATATGACGCAGTGTCTCGATAAATAATTGTAGCCCCTCAAAAGCGACTCCATATCTTATTGTGATTTCGAATATTTATTTATTTGGTAACAACAGCACAACAAATTATTGACAAATTATAGTGTAGCATTCATTTTATACAATATTATTCGTACTTATAAGACAATCTACGTGTATATAGTCAGCGCCAATCGTAAAATTCCGTCTCCGAATGATTGTCTCGATATAAGAAATTCACTTTTCAATGTGTGACCAAAACTTTGTAAACACTCTTTTTCAAGCCACAAGAACGTCCTATGTTTTAATTTTACGTCAAATTACTACAAAGACTAGTTTCATGTTCTTAATTTAAAAGTGATCAACTTCTGTTTGATGTTTTCATTAATTTAAAGAAATACAGTCGTACTATTCAGAAACGTCTTTTTAGTGACTCGCGCTGTACTAACGAGTGATTAACAATCTTTTAACATTAGTAGTCACATGTTAGTACAGCACCAGTTACTCCAAAAACGTTTCTGAATACGGGTGTAATGTTTTGTTAAGTTTTGTATGTAAAATTAGATAAGATAAAATTAATTTTGTGGTTTTATGGCTTAAGGCCGCTTTAGACGACAGCATTTATGCTACGATGAATCGTACGATTAGCAGTAGTGCCAGAGTGTGAAAGCAAGAATGCTACAATAGGGCAAGATGCTATGGTATAATCCACAACTTTTTTTCTTTTTACGCTGGCACACTGCTTTCGCTAAGATTCGTCGTACGAGAAATTGTATCGTCTAAAGCGGCCTTTACGCTCGTCCCGAGCCTAAAATTAGAGAATGAGTATCTAGACTCTAAAGCATTGATGTATATCTGAAAGCGTTACTGGACTGATCAATTCCATTAAACAGATGCCAGATAGTAGTGGAGGGGACCAGTTAATCTCCATCGTCCACTTCTAGTCTGAACCAATATGGATCAAATTTTCAGTTCTAACTTGGTTTTTACTCGTTATCGCTGTGCGGACTGTTTTCATTTATTTATTTATTGTCTTAATTCTTGCAAAAAAGGTAAATTTTATGTACAGCATGTACTATTGTATGATCCGCCCAGTAAGTGATTACTCAATAATTAAGATATATATATATATACAGGGTGAATCCGAAAGATGTGAACAAACTTCGGGAGGTGATTCCTGAGATCAAAACAACAAAAGCGTCCTCTGGCATATTCTCGAATTCCGCTTCGTGTAAGAGATACAGGATTGCCAACTTGGCATCCAAAATCGACTGTTGACAATTTTAACTGAACACAAAGATGTGGACAAACTTCGGGAAGTGATTCCTGAGACCAAACAAAGAAGGAAGGTCCGGCCTGAGCCTTAGATGCCTAAAGGCCACAAATGAACTTCAAAATTCAAGGAATACAAGCAGAGAAGTTATTCATAATGTCGGAGGTAGAGGCGTCCGAAGGTGGGGGAAAGTAAAGGTCGATTTTGGATTCCAAGTTGGCAACTCTGTATCTCTTACACGAAGCGGAATTCGAGAATTTGCCAGAGGAATTTTTTTTGTTTTTCTTGTTTTGATCTCAGGAACTACCTCCCGAAGTTTTTCCACATCTTTCTGTTCAGTTACAATAGTCAACAGTCGATTTTGGATTCCACGTTGGCAACTCTGTATCTCTTACACGAAGCGGCATTCGAGAATTTGCCAGATGACTTTTTTTGTTTTGTTTTGTTTTGATCTCAGTAATCACCTCCCGAAGTTTTTCCACACCTTTCTGTTCAGTTAGAATTGTCAACAGTCGATTTTGGATTCCAAGTTGGCAACTCTGTATCTCTTACACGAAGCGAAATTCGAGAAATTTCCAGAGGACTTTATTTCTTGTTTTGATCTTAGGAATTACCCCCCGAAGTTTGTCCACATCTTTCGGGTTCAACCTGTATAAGAAAACAGGCCGCTCATCGAAAACAAGTGTAAAAATAGCAAAACTGAAAATTTGGCCCATGACATATTGGATAGACGAGACGTGTACGATCGAGTAAATGTTTGCTCTGGCGTCTATCTTTCGACACTGTACGATCACTCCAGTATCGTTACGAAGAGCTCGATGGTCTGGAAGGCCTACAGAAAATGAATAACAATATACTTACGTATAATGATAAGAAGCAAGAGAACGGAGCAAAACCCTGCTACTCCTTGAAACATAATAGCCAAGTCATGCCCTATGTCATCTAGATTTTCGTGGTTTCTGACAATCTGAGGTGGCACCAGGAATCCAATGGCGATTCCAAGCTAGAATGGAAATAATTTTGCATATTTTATTTATAATCACCAAATCAACAATCCGGGATGAAATTATTCGAAGTTCATAAATCATTCGCTGGGGTTATTTAAGCGTTCATTCTGATCATGATTTAGACGCACAAGAGACAAGAGACATGTTTGGGGCTAATTCGGAGCTAGTGAAATGTCCGCTTTAGATGAATATAGATGCATTGTGCGGCTTCTTTGGTACACGAAACTAAAAAAATTACACAAAGCAAACTGTTGCATAATATTAAATGTAATATTTCATTGTCTTTGTTAGGGTTTTTTTTTTTTTTTTTTTTTTTTTGCTTTATTTATATATACTCAACATTACACTACGAAAAAAGCAATGTAACGTTTATGTTTGGGGAACACCATCCCACATAGCACTGTTTCTTGATTCAAGGTTGAAAGTCCCTTGATTTTGCCTTGTTAGGCTTGACGTGATATGACAAGCACATCTCAAGCTTGACACACCCTTAATTTTTGCTTGATAAAACATGCTTAATCTAAACAACCCTATGTCAAGCTTGAATCAAGCTTCACGTGAAGTTTGAATCACGCTTAATTACTGCTTGATTCAACCTTGAATCAAGCTTGGCGTTAAGCCTGAATACTACTTGATTCATGCTTGGCGTCAAGCTTGATTCAAGGCTTGATGTGCGTAAACTAGCGAGCTGAATTCAAGCTTGATTCTATCTTTTCGGCTTGACACATCAAGCTTGATTCAAGCTATTAGGCTTGACGATTCAAGGCTGATTCAAGCTTGATTCAAGGGTAAAAATGCTATGTGGGATGTTTTTAAAGGAAAGAACATAACTACGAAAGAAAGATATAAAAAATTTCAAAGATTTTGTGACAAAACAAAAAGCCCTTACACTATAACACACACACAAAAAGAAAACATCTAAACTGCAATAATCTTTTAACAATTTGTTCTTACATTCTCAGTCGTCGCCCTGACAGGCATAAAATTTGTTTTTTGAACGTTTGTTACAGTACCCACAAAACTTGTGACTAGCGACAGGAATGGCACCTTGTGAAAACACGAGTTAATCGCGTGTGCAATAAAAAAATACCGAACCTGACTTACCTAACCTCCACATGCGTTTCTTCACTAATTTTATTAAATTTCCTCATGCGTTTATATATATATATATATATATATATATATATATAAAGAGAAAAGTTATTTTCATTAAGAAAAAAATTAAAAACTACACCAGGGTTCGATCCCGGGATCCCTGAATTAGCTTTCCGACACGCTACCAATACGCTGCTTGGAAGCAATATTTACTTTTAAGAAATAATGCGCATGCGCGAAAATAGCTCAGCCTCGGGTGCTCATCCTGTCTCTAGTCGGAAGTCCCACAAATCCACTATTGACACATAATAGAAAGAAAAAATTAAGGACCATTATGGACCTTGAAGGAACAAAAGATTAAGAACAGAACACATAAATATGTAGGGGCAAAAGTAGTGCCGTTTTACGGTATTTGATTTAATAATAATAATAATATCATATTATTATTATTATTTTATTTGCTCTATAAATAGTATTTTCAACAACTACGAGATGCACTTAGATACAGGAAATGTGACAGTTGAAAATATACGGTTTTCTTGATGATTAAAATGCTGTTGTAATATTTGCACTTCATTTAAATGCAGGCTATGCAAAATCCCGCTTCTTCTTGCGCTCCGTAGGTCAGAAGGCTTGACATGACATGTGGTCGTAGCAACTAACGAGCTACGATTTATGATGATGTCATTAGCTTCTGGTAGGGGGAAGTGAAACAAGCTGGATAGGGAGGCATGCAGAGTATCACATGAACCTTAAAATACATGTCTTTTTATTTGTTTCTTTTTAAAAGTTGTATGATAAGAACCGTAATGCTAAATAGCTGTGCTGTTTGAACTTGTATGCATTAGTAGAATGGACAAAACATATCATTTTTCATTTGTCTTGTTGAACTTTAAAAATCCGCTATCTTCCAGCATTAGAGAGCACTGATCGTCCCTTCAAACTTTCTAAATGGAATGAAACTAGTTACATTTTCACGTCGTAACAACTGTACTTTTTTCGCTACATAAATTAGAGGAACAGACATTACAACAGAGTTTGTACGCATAAGGCCGGCTTTTCATACAGGCGCTCGCTGCGTGTTTTGCTTACGATTTGGCTGAATAGGCAATTGGAAAACGTGTTTAAGTAGGTGTTCTACTTGTAACACGAATTTCTATTGGCTACTCATAGAAATCGCAAGAAAAGCAAGCGGTGATCGCCTGCACGGAAAGTCGGCCTAATGCTACTATGCAATGATTGTATCTGAATTGAACACTGAGAAAAGCACATCGAAATGCATAAGCTGAGTGAGTATCTGCTCACCTTGTTGTTTTGCAAGAGATTGAAAACGTAGATATTGAGCATGGCTTACTAGCATTACATTATTCGTAATTTTTCCCAAGCGGACGTGGCTCAGTCGTTGAGCGTAGGCTTATAGCAGTGTTTCCCAACCTTTTGCAGGCTGCGGACCCCTTGATTTATTACTAGTTTCTTTGCGGACCCCTGCTCCTCCAACCAAAGAAAACATTACACATAAAGTATCAATAGATCTATAGCTTTCAAAAAGACGTACAATTTCAATACATGAAAGTACAATTGAGTACATTTTACCAGCAATACTGCAATTCGCGAATTAATGGCAATAATAATAAAAAGTAATGAGTTTGTTTGCCTACTATTCTTCAATGTGATGGCTGACATTGTTTTGCGTCCGTCAACTTTTTTATATCTGGCTTCAAAGCAGATACTTTCAGCGCAGATCTGTTTCGATACCAAGTCTCTTTTAGTACTTATTTTTTCATACAAACAAGTACAGATAATGTTGACTCGCACAAGTAGTCGCGAAAGAGATCAGATGTGACAATCTCTCTCTCGAAATATCACTATACAAAGACCGCGGATAAAACCAAAAATTTACCATTACTAGCAAACGCAAACTGGGAAACAACAACTTCAAGGAGAAATAGCAGGACAACTCAATAAGCTGGTCTTCTTCATTTAGTGACAGCTAATTTTCATTGTTTAGAAAAGGGTTTTTTCGTTCAACTGTTTTTCTCGTAGGAGACCGGAAGGTAAGCTCTCAGCTGAGAACCTAAATAAAGCAAATGCTCCTTCATGCTCCCAGATTTCTATTCGAAAGTTCTGTTTCACTTCCTGACAGAAATTCGTTCAGCGTTGGAATGGAATCGTATTCCTTACTGTCGATTCGGGGGCCCAAATAGTAGCTATTTTTTTTCACTAAAAATACAATGACACTGGAGCCTTGAATTTAATGTATTCAGAAATGAGAAAATATCTGACGAATAAGGAATTGTCGAAAACCAAGAAAAATCACTTAAGTAGTGCTCTAGTTTTGGTTGCAATTTCGAATCAACCCGAAAAGTCTCTCCTTATCACGTAGCTCAAATATGCGAGTCAGGACTCTTCCACGAGATCGCCAGCGTACCTCAAAACGTAATGTTCATGATCTCTTCCCGTTTTGTTACACAATGCAGTGAAAATTTTGGAGTGAAGAGGAAGGTTCTGGCGATAATTAAGGGGACTCCAGGTGGTGGTGGGGTTAAAGGTCTTCATGTTTCTGTCGTCAAGTGCACTTCCCTTCCTTTTACTTCTCTCCAGCTTCAACAAAACAGTTTGGATGAATCGCCACTCCACGACAAAACCGATAAAAATATCGGAAAACAGTTACCAGAAATTCAGACTATTTCCTTGGTTTCATTTATGGTGCACGGCCTACACAGGGTTTATAAACGAAGAAATCTTTGGGGAAAGACAGTATCTAAAATGAAGAAGGCCACATCCAGGAGCTGTTACTGGCTATATTAGCTGTTCTATTTCTTATTAGTTCAATTTTCTAGTGAAAATTCAATTTGAGGATAAATGATCAGATGAAACGTAGAGGAAGAAAATGGGGAATATGCACCTTTTCTTTAAAAAAAAATTGTACTCGTAACAAGTACTACACAATGGGTGAAGTGAATAAAAAGAACCAAATACTCGAAAATGTTTACTCGCGAGTAAAGTATTCTCTCGCCTATCAGGTGAATAAAAGTTTGCTTTTACTCAAAAGTATTTTCTTGTATCAATTACTTACAACTTATTTTAATTCACTCTTATTTAAGTAATTGCTTCAAAGTTCTAAGCATTTACTTTCAAATCGCAAGTATTTACTCCTGATGGAAAGTATACTCTCTTTTTCTTCCCTTAGTCCCAAGTATTTACTTAAAAATAGACATTTACTCGTTTTTATTCACTTCACCCAATGACAGTTTCGATCCAAAAGTTAAAAAAACATAGTTCTAGCGATTTTAAAAATATGAAATACATTGGAAGTAAACGGGATAGTTGCACTTTAAAATGCGTTCATGCATATCCCCCTTCTTTCCCTGTACGCTCCATATCAGTCGCTTCTAAATGTTATTGTTCGTTCATTTTATTTATTGTATTGGTTTGTTTAGTTTGGTTTTAACTTGACTTTCGTAGTAAATACTATCGTGTTTTAAAATTATTTATAAAAGGAAATTGTATAATTACATGAAAAAGTATTTTGGACCCCTTACATGCTTGTCACGGACACCTGGGGTCTGCGGACCCCAGGTTGGGAAACACTGACTTATAGTATTCAGGGGGTCGTGGGTTCAATCCCAGCGGCCGACCATTCTGACTGAGATTTTTCCAGGTTTTTTTCTCAGTCACACCAGGAAAATGCCGGAATGGTATTCTCAACTTAGGTCCTGGCCAACACCTTCCCGCATCCTTTCCCATCCCCTATATCGGCCTGAGCTTTACATACCTAAAAGCCATAAATTTAATTCTAAGTTCGGCTGAACTAACAGCAGGTGGCATTTCCAACGACTCCTCAAGCTACATCTGTCTACACCTTGTAGTTCCTGAGACTTATTTCTGGACACAGACGTAATTATCAGGTCCCTTTAGCTATGCACATAAAAAGGGCCATCCTCTTAAATCATCTGGCTTAGCCCATCACAATATTCCCGGAATTTAATTGTCACACCTCACAATACGGTTGAAATCCTAATATAGGATATTGCTTCTTATATGATCATTGAAGATGAATGCAAAATGGTCAGCAGAGCAATCCCTGCCCCACATAGGAAGAAGGTCATTCAGCCTTTATCTTCCAGCTGATCACAATGTGTGTCAGTATGACTCAACCAATCTTTCACGCGACAATACATCCGCATAATATCACACACACATCCTGTGTCTCAGTTCCAACTACTGTCACTGGGATCCCTGTCTCATCAATCTCAAATGTTGTCAAGGCCATCCAACCCTCACATATGAAAAGGGACTTTTGCATGTTAATAGCAATTATTGGATATCAAAGCATGAACGAATTAGAGAAGTAGGTGCTTGTTGTTTGGAGGAGAGAACGTTAGCCATTAATGAAAAGTACTTTAAAATTAACAACCTAAATGTTAATACGCTTACGTTAGGAAAAAATCATCTTGAATGTTGTTGACAAGGGACATCCTTGGGATGAAACTTTCTGTTGAAACATATTCAAGATGGCTGTGTTTAGTAGTGATAGTGCAAAATAAAATGTTCAAGTAGCGACAGCACCAGCTCAACGATTTTAAGAGGGTTTCAAAGACACAAATCTAGAAGATAATAGCCGAAATAATGAGCTTGAACAGAATCCTGACTAGCTGCACCTCCCTGAAAAAAAGGTTAAGCAAGAGGAAACATATATTACTTAGAAATTCGGAAGGACCAGCGGCCGCCTGTGATGACTGAAGTTTATCCAGCGTTATTCCTGTTACGCCAGGCTAAAACCGGGATGGTACCTACAAATTAGGCCCTGGTAAACTGCCTTCCAACATCCTCTCCCCCACCCTATTTCGGTATGAACCAGAGCTGAAACAGGTCACCGGGTCTATGCTTGAGACCTGGGCTCACCCGGTGACCTGATTTCGACCCGACGACCTAATTTTAGCCCGGCGACCCGAAAAGTAAAGCAGTTTTAATTCTTTCCTTGAACAGTGTTTCTTTCAGTGGTAACCGGGACCGGTAGTGTCGTACCCTTGAGCACGAAAAATACGACTTCGGAAATCCCTAGTTCATTAACGTTTATGCAAAAAATATTTTTGCAATGTAAGTAACGTGAGCTCACTTCTCAAAGAATATTACAAATGACCATAGTGATTGTTTGAATCCACAGGAAAATGATCAGGTCAACTCGATTAGACCGGGCCATTGGATCAAGATTTGATCATCGGGTCTCCGGGTAACACAGTAAGTTTGGTCTTTTGGCTCAAGAACGGGTCACCGAGTCTGTTGGGTCAAAACCTAGTGAATCGGTCCACCGGGTCATTCGAGTCAAGTTTCGGACCGGGTCATATTTGATAATTAGACATACGAAATCAGTCTATTTAATAAATCTACATCCATGGTCTGTACAGGCAAATCAATAGCATAAGTCTCACAACCCCAGTAGCACACAAACGTTGAAAATACGTGGATTAAAGGTTAGTACTGAAACGTTATGTTAACGTTGTAAATGTACCGAAATGTCCGCCTGTTTAACGGTTTATTCGACGTTGAATAATGGTTGAGAAGAAGACGGGTTTAGTTGGCCAAAACAGAGCATGAACGCTGTCTATTGGTATGTACACATTTAGTTTCATTTTATCCCTTGCTTTCAATATGATATATGGTGTTATTTTCCAACAGTAGGCATAAATAATCCCAGCGGCTGCTGTGAGGTTCGAACACAGTAACGTTCTGCATTTATCGTTGGTAGCTCGTCGTCTTATCCCCTCATCCATGGATCCATCTGGAGAGTCCATTGCTCTTTTACGGTATCTGTATTAACACGCAGTCTAGAATGGAGTTGCTACGCATCGTTCACCATCATGTAAGAATAAGGATAAAGAGTACTTTCCTTCTTTCTTTGTTATGCGCATTTTTTTATCACTCTGTCCATCGCTGCATTATTAAATTTGTATTTATCAATAAGTGTAATATGTCGCCTTAGAAAAAAGCATATAAAGCGAAATCTATTTTATAGTTGTAAACACTTCACATTAACGCCCTATTAACGAAATTAAATATTCGTTGAAATATAGTTTAAAATTCAACCTGTTTTCAACATGCAAATGAGACTGAAAAATGTAGTTAATTTCATTGTATTTGCTTTTAATTATAATGTTTAAGCAATTAAATTAGAAATTCACGTGTGAAACGAAATCTAGGACATAGTATGAATGATAGTTGAAAGTACGTCACATTAACGCCCTATCAACGAAATTCTATTTTCGTTGAAATATGGTTTAAAATTCAATCTGTTTTCAACGTGCACATGAGAACATAAAAAATTAGTTTGTGTCATTCAATTAATTATTAATTATATATTTCTCTGACATAAGATTAGTAAGAAACACATTAAACAAAATCTATACGATAGCTGAAAATAACATATTGAATACACGTTGTATTAACGCCTTATAAACGCAATGACGTATTTGTTGAAATATACTTTAAAACTAAACGTAATTTTTTTCAACCGATAACGGTTAATCAACAAAATGAACCTAAAATCAACGTTAAAACACGTATGTGTGCTACTGGGGAAGGTATATTTGCGAAATGCCTGACATATATTGGTTTAATATTGAACAAAATGGAAAGTTCTGCTGGTCCTAATGCATATTGCACTAATTTCAGCGGCCCATAGCGGTAATTTGTATATTATTGAGTCTTTGTTAATTAGGGATTCTATCGTAGCGCGTGTTACACTCGGACACATTCAAACAGAAACATCAATAATGGGGGGAAATACTTTGAATTATGACACCACTATTACAAAGAACGTATCCATATTTCAGTTTTCTTCCAGTTAGAAATAGTTTTCATCTTTCAAGTCCCTTGCAATATCAAAAAATCCCTTTCGGTAGGCCTACAGGCTGAGGTAGATTTCGAAGTTTCGCTGGGAGCCGGGGCTCGCCCCCCAACTTCAGTGCTTTTGAGAGGATGCGCCTCCTTTATCTTAACCAAAATCTCCCTGCAGCACTACACCACCACGGAGTACATCTTCACCCTCGCACGGTTGGCTGCGCTCCCAAAGGGAAGATTTGCCCCATTTATTGTAACCTACTCTTGGTCATACACCTTCATTGAAAATTTCGTTTCTCTACCTTCAATGATTTGGAAATTGGGTTTTTGGGGCGGCCATTTTGGATCCAAGTTGACGACTTTTTGAAAGTTTTTTTTATTTTGTCGTGACCTACTTGTGATAGTACAACTTCAAGTAAAATTTCATTTATCCAGCTCAAACGGTGTGCAGAATGGGATTTTGGGCGGTCATTTTGGATCCAAGATGGCGACTTTTCCCAAATGTTGTGATATTTCCCTAAGCTACTCGTCATAATGCACCTTTCTGACAAATTTCGTATCTCTAGCTCAAACGGTGTGGAAAATGGATTTTTAGGTCCGCCATTTTGGATCCAAGACGGCGTCTTTGAACTCAATAGGTAACATTTTCGTAATCAAAAAGTGATGTTGTACCTTTATGCCAAATTTGATTTCAATAGCCCCAGCGGTTTAGGCTGTGTATTCTATACAACAATGGGTTCGGCGGCCATTTTGGATCCAAGATGGCGACCGATTTTGCTCATTAACGAACTTAACCGAGCTATTAAACCTAGAAACAACATATCTTCAAAATTATGGCCGCTAGCGTGTTAATATACAAATATATATATATATATATCGTATCGATCTCAATAGGTATATTTTTCTTCGAAATCTACCTAAAAACGGATGTTACGCGCTCAAGGTCTAAGCGATACTTATACATGTTTATAAGTCTTGATCAATCATGTAAGCATAAATATACAAGACAGTATGCACACTGGATGAATGATTCATTTGTGCATTTCGGATTTGAGCAACTCGAATCTTCAGTTTTCCAGAAAACACTGTCAGGAGCATCGAAGGAATCAGTTAACGGAGAATGTAGCATTTTTTTAGGCATGTTTAATCACTGTTTTTGGATATTAGATCACTGAACTGATTATGGATAAGTGCGTAAAGATTGATGATAGCTTTAAAGCTCTGGAGGTCTATAGATCAATATTACCAAGAAAGACTGGCTCACAAAAGCGTTTGGCAAAAACTAAATATGGATACGTTCTTTGTAACAGTGGTGTCATAATTCTTTTTTTTTTCTTTTTTTCATTATTGATGTTCAATTATGTTTGAATGCGTCCGAGCTTAACTCTCGGTACTATTGTATCCATAATTTATGAAGACTCACAAATATGCAAATTACCGCTAGGACCAGCAGAGCTTTGCATTTTGTTCAATATTAAACCAACATCTGTCAGGCACTTCGTGAATGTACCTTGTCAGAGATGGCGTCTCTCGACAAGCCTGTCTTTCGAGCAAACAGATGACCTGACTCTAATCGATACAGTTCCGCCGGTATATTAATGGTCTTTCATGACAGAAAAGTAACATGAATTGTACTTAATTAAATGTGTTTGTGGCCTTTAGGCATCTATGACTCATGCTGGGACAGGGTAGAGGAAAGGATGCGAGAAAGTCTCCCAGGGCTTAACTTCAAGGTAACATTCCAACATTTTTTCCTGGTGTGACTGAGGAAAAACTCTGGATAAAACTCAGTAGGATGGTCGACAACTATCGAACCCAGGACCCCTCGAATTTAAAGCCAACGGGGGGCAACGACCACTCGATAGAGAAGCAACACGAAATTGCCTGTAGGAAACCTAATGCAATGGATAATAGGTCACAGTTGCCACATTTAATCAAGAAAAACATACAATTCTAGCAACTCATCAGCTGATCTGGTGCATATTGATTTCTTTTAAAGTACGCATATTGTTATGTATTACAGGGGAAAGAAAACTTCGTAGCAGCTGTAGCTGTGACTGAGAGGAGTGTTTACGAATAACCTTGCAACAGCGCCATCACGTAGCAAGTTGGTTGAATCAAGTTGGCTGATATAAACTCGTTCACTTGTCAACATGGTCGGCGGGAGCTGAGCTCGAACCTACGTCGTCCCAAGATACAGCCTCCTTCGCCACAAGCAGGGACATACGCAGAGGCATCCGCCCCCTCCCGAAATTCAGATTTTTTTGGGGGTAAAATTAGTAGGCTTTTTTGGCAAAATATATGCATTTTACGTAAATTTCATACCTAGACAGACCTTGAACCACCCCTCGAGAGCGATGGACCTCCCCAAAAAACCAGCTTCTAGATTCATGCCTGATCACAAGAAAATGAAGATGGTATTGCACTCGTACTCAAGAATACATATTTTTTTTCCTCTGTGTAATCATCTTGAAACTAAAGAGATTCCCCCAAAAAACACATCTAGCTTTTACTTTATATACATTAAACAAGGTTTCGTTTTTCTTTCTAAAAAAAAAAAAAAAAAA
>JAGDQP010015660.1:0-18573 GCA_022664845.1 Lepisma saccharinum
AACCCGGAACATTGTTCTTAAATAAAAGAATATAAAGTTCTAGTTTAGTTTGTAGTCGCATTGTAAATTAAAGACATTTCACAATAACACGTGAATCAATTTGAGAGTTTACCTCATTTTACTCTCCAAAGAAAAATAATTTTTGGGACTTTGATTTATTCTAAATTTGTTCACTAGGTCAGTCAACTTGTTTTTCAGTCTATGAGTGGTCAATCAATCTTCATTCGTTGTGATATCGTAATATGTTTAGTACTTTGCAAATGTTTTGTATGTTTTAGATAGGATTTCAGGCTATCTCTGTTGTTTTAATTTTGGGTTGTTTCTGTGTAGACAAAGGCATTATTTATAATACTTTAAATAAGGTATTGCAGGAAGATGGAGTAATATATCAGTTTAGCTAATTCTCCCATAGGTCACTGGAAACACCTCACCTGCGAATGTCTCATTTTGCATCCCTATAGCTACAGAATATACTTAAATGCATTGAAAATACCTAAAACTGTTTATCGATAATAGGTGGACGCACAGAACCCATGGTTAATTCCTTACTTATTAGCTCTACTAGTTTTATACGGAGTTGAAGGTACTTCAAAAGTTAGTTTCATTGTTTCGGATGCATATAATGCAGAATAAGATTTCGCAGTCTTCGTAATAGTCTAATCGCTATCAAAGTTGGACGTACACTCAGTCAATCATAAAATGACTGCTCTCTTTCAAAAGGCTAAATGACAAAATAAAATGTTTTCCACTGTAAGAAACGTGTTAGGAGTAAGCAATTCATCAACAGGTAAGTTCATCTACAAAATATACTAAATTTCTTTATCGTAAACTTTTTATTTATTTATTATAATTTTTATTAAACCCTCTCGTTGGTCTCTGAAAGAAACTAGGTCCTGATATGAATTATGTGGAAACCTCGGAAAACACGAGTATCCACTCTAATGTTTTTAAATATTGATTTACTAGTTACACCAGTTTCTACAGCTACTAACTTCTCCGATCTGAGCCTAAAATACCTAAAGACAGTAAATAAATTTTAACAAAAGCTACTAGCTATTGAAAGCGGCTTGATTTTCTTTGATGTTTGCCAGATCATTTTTGGAGGCACAAATATCCTAGGGTATGTGTACTCCCCTATTGGATCCTTTCTTTTATTAATTTTACATTTCATAATGAAATATATTCAGAACGGTTTGATTTTCTTTGATGCTTCCCTGATTATTTTGGGGGGTACAAATATCCTAGGATATGTGTACCCTTTATTATATGCTTTCTTTTTATTAATTATACTCTCCATGATGGAAAGTGTTGAAAGCGGATTGATTTTCTTTGATTTTTTTCCTGATTATTTTGGGGGTACAAATATTCTAGAATATGTGTACCCTCCTATTGGATGTTTGTTTGTTATTAATTTTACATTTCATAATGCAATATATTGCAAGCGGCTTGATTTTCTTTGATGTTTCTGAGATATTTAGGGGTACACATATCCTATGTAATGTGTACCCCATGTGTACCCCCTATTGAGTGTTATTTTTTGTTGTTAATTTGATATTCTGTAATCAAAGGTGGCTTCTTTGTACAAAGCAGCTTCTTTTCCTTTGATGTTAATGACAATGGAAAGGGTGTACAGTATATGTACAAATATCTGGGTACAATTCTTCTGGGGGTACGCATATCCTACGCACCGGCTCTGCCAGGGGATTTTTTTTTTAAAGCGAGAGGGTCTGGAACGGTGCCCCACCCAGCATCGTGATGTACATTCTACTGTGAATAAAAGACAGTGGAGATCACAGTTGAGAGGTTGGGCTCTTTTCTTCCAACACGTCTGATCAGCGTGGGAGCAGTAGACCAACTCGTTACCTGTTTGGCACAAAACTCTGAGACAATACAATATTATGAAAAGAAAGGTTAGCTATTTGAATATTTCACATTGTGTTTATAGTTATATGAGGCGTTGGCGTAGATGTGCATAAACAGGTTGCGAAAAAACGATATACAAACAGAGAAAACAAGTTAATAAAGAAACAGATAAACACTAGGCAAAACAACCATAAAAACTTCTGTTATATGTGGTGATGGTGATGATGATGACACTGTTATAAAAGATAAACAAGTTGACATTTAGAAGCAAACAACATTATCGTTTTAGAAAATGGAATTGGTAAACTTCCATCATTGTCAGTAGGCAATAGAGGAGGGAGGCAGGCAAGCAGAAATGCCAAAACACCTGTCTCTGTTAATTGAATATGACATGTCTCATAAAATGAACTGCCGCAGAGCGCAAATCTTCGCTTTCGTTGTCACTGGAGTAAGTAGGAATGCGGAGAAAGGGGTGGGGGACCTTTTTTCTGTTTTTACATCTCTCTCTCCTCCTTTGTCTGCACCACTACAGACTTGGCATTATTAAGATCTTCATAGCCTCAAAGATTTGCTTCTACATATAACAAATTGCTTCGTTTCCTCTCGTTCTCTTCTTTCTTTTCTTTATGTTCATGTCTCCATATTCACACATGTTTAAAATTTCAACATGTCAGCTACAACCAAGCTTCTCTTAACTCGTTTATTTCACGTTCTTAAAAAAACTCAATGGATTTAGAAGAGGTAAACGTTCTCCATGTTTTGGAAATATGAAAGTTTATAGATGCAGTTCAAACGTTTCTTGAGAAATCTCAAGTGGTGTGAATATACAGTCCATTCTAGTGCATATACAGTATATGTATGCACGTATGCTCTTGGGCTTAGGTATAATTACATGTACTTTGTGCACTAAACATTTAATTCTGCAACATTAGTCACGATAACTTGAAATAACGATATCTCGGATTATCCTTCCTAAAGTACTTCCTATATAGGGTTTGCTACTTCGGATCAGCAGTGGAGAATAATAAAGTATGTTCGATCCTAGCTGCTGGATATCCTAAGTTAGATTTCCCAGGGTTTTCCTTTAGCTGCAGGATTAATACGAAAAATAATGAATAATTGACCTAGGGGCTGAATGCGAGAAGAGCCAAATTGAGAAAATAAAGTTTTGAGCTTCAAACTTTAAAATTAACCAACACGAGATGCTGTTCGTGTTTAAGCTTGTCCAACATTGAAATCAAACTTTGTAGGGGTACTGCTATTAATATGGATTCTTAAAAAAAAGTCACAGAACGAGAAAAGGGCCTAATCTCTCAGATGCCCCTGTTGCACATAATTCCTTAATAAGAATTGCCATTATAAATGGCATTGTGGCACCAGAGACCCACTACAACCATTTAGACAGCGAAATGTTTTCTTCACAAGGTTTAGTTTTAAGTTAATGACCTATGTTACTTCCAAGACGAAGTGCAGAGTGTGTATTTTCTTGATGCCACCAATATGTAGTCATGCTTAGATATAAGGACAACAATGTTCGCTGACTTGAGTAATATTTGACTAGTACGTCCTTAACTCTGACTCAAAATTGACCCTATAGAGGAACTATTCGGCAGGGTGGAGTTGACGAGATGTGACGTAAGACATTTCAGTGGCACAACTATCCGTCGTCCGTCGTGTTACGAGAGAAAAATGTACAGACTTCAATTCATTACAAATGTGTGGAATGTTTATGTCATTGCAGCACGAAATGGACTGAGAAGCCATCAGTCCAAATTATAGCAAAGTAGGTACCTAATCGTCTTTTGGTGCCGTAAATAGCAATTCTACATCTACTGCAAGTACACAAACTGTCAAAAACTATTATATACAATATTTATACTGTACTTAAGCATTTTCAAAAAACATGTATATAAATACTATTGTAAAAGGAAGAAGCATTCAAGAAGGTGACAGCAGACAAAATTCGAAGAGATCTGAGAGAAAGATTTCCTAAATGTTTTACACCTGGCGACTGTCTTGTACGGCCCATTATATTTATATATTGAAGCCTACCACCCTTCTATGTAATGTTTTCCACTAGTTTATTAAGATACAATAAACATACAGTAATTGAAAAATCAATTAAAACAACACTAAAAGAGAAGTCTGTGATTGTGGTAGATTATTTGGTGACAGTGCGTAGGTTATTTGATGACAGTGCGTAGGTTATTTGGTGACATTATTAATCCCTAACCAAATATACATGAAACAAAATATATCACTCAGATTAATTAGACGATTTTTAGAATCATCACACATGAACATAAATATGTCCACGTCAATGTCCTGTATATCACAATTTTCATGAAATGGTTGCATGAAAAAGCTGCACTGAATTCAGTTTTCGCCTGTCTTGATTTTGACATCTTGTGAATACCAAAATCTGTATTTCGTACACATCCAGGCATCATCATGTTTGTCTGAAGAACTGACGTTCACTTCCGAAAGTCCAGAAGAAAATTCATCTGTTTTTCATAGTTTTAAATAAGGCTCACAGGGTTAAAATTGACTGAAACACCATAAGGCTTGTGCTGAAACACTGATGGAGTTTTAAATTTTTCTGACCTTGAAAAATTATTACAGATTCTTGTGCACAGAATATAATACTGAAAATAAAAATTAAAGCACTTTCCATGGATTTCACTTAATATTAAGGTACCCGTAAATAACAACACAAAGTTTCTTTTAGATTTCTGACAATGACATCTTTGTTACAGAGAGCAACACATGGCACAGATAGTGGATTGAAACAATAGATGGCATGCCTGAAGGTTAAACTGCTAATATCGTGGTAGTTTCGAAAGGGAACAGACTTTTCGGTGACAGGTCTCGTAAGAATTATCACCAAGTACCCTATATCACCTAACCCTTCCTTACCCCAGTTTAAAAATTTCATTTAGTGGGAAAATATTAAAATTAAGACCTACGCCTCTCTAACGAAAATCTTAAATCCGCCCCTGTAAAATTATATATGAAAGAAATTAGAAATATCAGAAAATCTGGCTCGGTTTTCTTTGTAACGTAAGTAACTCTCTCACTTGTCATTGTATGAGCTACCACGAATCGTAAGAACTTACTGAAAATTGTACTGTTAAAAACAAAACCTTATTTCAATTTGTACATTCCTGTGTATTATTTCCTTAGTTGCTTCTCTTGGTGCAATCTTTATTGACAATTTAATGCATTTATACAACAAAAACTTGATATGAATTGGATTCTAACTACTTATATTATTACTAAACGAATGGTATAATTCTAAATATCATTTCAATTACGATTTGAAGAGTTAAGTGTATATGCGATTGTAGAAAACTGTTTTCTATTATTACATTACACAAATATACACTTTCTTTTTTCAAGCAAAGATTTGTATTTCTATATAGCTGCGGCTACAATGTTAAAAAAAAATCTAACAATGTCGCGTTCTAGCGTAATTTTCCAGGGAAATGATCAATTTTTCAGCCTGATTATGAATATTGTACAGGCCGGAGGTTTTATTTTTTAAGTGCGTGAATTAATAAAGATCTGAAGATGAAGATTACACCAAAAGAGGAGGAAATGTATCCACAGCTTACATCAAGCAGAAAATAATAGCGCTCTTCTCCGTCGTCTCTTCAAAGTTAAAATGTTTTAATCCAACTCGGTGATTTTTTTTATTGGCTCAACATGTTCCGAAACCATGCATTTTTTTTAATTTTACATAAATGATTGAGTTTGGGAATGAAGATAAAAAAAAAATTGAAGAGTTTCAAACATTGAAATATAGGTTTCAATCCTTTATTTGATTGAATAGCTTGGAATACTTATTGAACTGAAACAGTTACGGCCATTGCAGAAGATAGTTTAGCTTATTTTTAATTTTTGAAGTTTGAAAATGAATGTTGAATTGGAAGATATTTGTTAGAAATTGTATTAAATACTACTATAAATATGTATTTAATTTTTAATGAAAGAAATTAATAAAAGTGAAATTTTATCAGCAGAGTGCATATATATTTCTTGAGTAAAAATAATCCGAAGTGACAAGATAATGGGGAACCGGTGATATTTGAATCGAATTTAATTTTAATCGATTCTTTGGAACATAATTACTCTGTTTACAGAACTGTGTTCACGTTTAGCAAAAGCTTATTGAAATATGGTCGATCAAAAAATGAGGTCGTGCTCATGGAATTCAATAGGAACGGTTATGTGACAGGATTGAAACAGCTATCTTAAATTTCCGAATACAATTTTGTTTTATCTCTGAAAAGAACCTAATGCATTTCAAAACTCTGGTATGGAATGTAACAAAAATGGGATGATTTTTCAAAACGAAGTTATTTTGCTACCTCAAGCTTGGATTACACAGTTCTAAAGTTTTCATTTTAGAATACAACTCAGCATCAATGGTCTTGATCCTCGCGAGGTCTAACCTCGACCTCATCTGACATTGATCTCAATACACGAGGTCAAAATCCTATCGCGAGGTTGAAGCTCTCTTGTGAATTTGAGGTTGAGTGAGGTCGGATCCAAATGCACACCTCTGGTTCATACACCGATAGCAAAGCGAAGAAAATAAACTTCCATTAAGCTTGTTATCACAGTTTGTTATATATCTTTATTCTTAAATAATGTTACGTTGTTTCCACGTTTGCTACAAGTTTACTACCTCAAGCTTGATAATGTTCAAGAGAGCCAATATCAAGCTTGATAATGATTAAGAAAGCCAATATCAAGCTTGAAATAGGTTTGTCTCAAGCCAATTTGAGCAACTCTATATCAATGCAATATACGACTTGGTGTACCAGCATAAATAATTATTTGATATCTGATCACCTGCTTCGGTTCAGAGAGCATCATCAATCATCAGCAAAAATTTACCATGCGGCAACAAATCAAAGTAATATTAAGTGATGTCATTCCGGTAGTTTAATGCTCTACGGGCCAACCCGAAAATGCATGATTTTCGCTTTATTTAGCCTAATATCGTACTATTTGTAAGTTGGTTTACTAATGCATGTGTCTTATTTGTTGCAAGTAAAATAAAGACCGCATGTTGTAATATGACTTTTTACTTAATTTTCAGTGATGACGTTTGTTTTCCCACACAGTACAGGTAAAAATATGATACGAGCATTACCTTTGAGGACAATGTTCCTGCGATATGCTTAGAACACTCTACACGAACGGCTGGAAGTTAGGGTTTAGTATCTATGCTAGGAATATTCCTACAGGTATTCCAGACATATTTTATGAATAGACGTATGTGTGTTTAATACTTGATCCTTTCAGGATACTCTCAGAACATACTAGGGATATTCCTGAAATTCCAAACACCTGTGTCCTTCTAAATATTTTCAACAACATTTGGTAGGAATATTGATCTCAAATCTATTTGGACATACTACGTATTTTGGGCATCTACATGGGATATTCATGAAATATTGTATATGAAGGAATAATGTTGCTCGTATCAAGATGGGGCCACGATGGCTCAGTTGGTGTTCGGGGTCGTCGGTTCGATCCCTGCTCATGCCATGTGGGCTTTGTGGTGGACAAACACCGTATGCGTGGGTTTTCTCTGGGCGCTCCCGTTTCCTCCCACTTTCTTCATTCCACCAATTCATAACATCATCATCCATTCGGCCTGAGCAAAAATAACCTAAAGACCTTAAAAATAAATTCAATTCAATTCTCCTAACACGGTCTGGTCAGCGTGGGAGCAGTAGACCAACTCCTCCCCCTGAAAGAGGTCTCATCCAGTAGTGGTTGAATATGGCTGTGAATTATTATATATGCTCAAAATTCAATAATACTTTTCAGTGTGTTTCCTTGAGTTAACTCTCGTGACCAGCCTGATGATACGTACGATCAGTTGTCTCTCTTGTTCAGGTGTAAAAACCAGCGTAGCCCCAGCTTTTTCTAGTTATCTTTGTTTATGGCCCATCTCTTCTGTAAACCTATTCAGAAGAGCAGTGTAAGGAATATGAAATCGCCTCCCACCTGCCTTCAAAGTCATGAAAGCTCTTACTACTGCAATGACTTTCTTCATGTCTTCTTCTTCCGTCCAACGCTTTTCCGTTTTCTTTTTGTACTTTCCCATGTGCAAAGAGAAACACCTCCCGAGTGTAATACATATGGTGGAATGTCCTGTTTTAAGGAAGGAACCACATCATCTACTTACTGAACGGGATCGGAATCACCCGGCATTGTTACAGGATTTTAAAAACAATATGGCAACACTGAGGTTGGAATTCAATTATTTCTGATCATGTACCTTGTTCACACAGATAGATCTGTTTCGATCATCGCATCCCATTTACATCGTACACAACATCTATTTACAAACTAATTCAGAACACTGCTTGTAGCAATACAACGTGTTGGTCTACGAACCCAAATTTACCTTGCAGTGACTTCTTTTTTTTAAGGTCCATAGATTCAAAGAACAATCGTGCACCTATCTACAGATTCTGCTTACTCTCCAACTAAAGTTGCATTATTTGCCCACCAGATTGCAGCACTTCTTGCAACGGCAAAGTTTCCGATCAGAATCAACATCCCTTCAAAATTGATCGAAATCACCCGCCTCTACTCTAGCTTTAAGATAGAACCAGACTGAACATACTGTGCACAAACGTAGCCCTCTCAAAATAATATTTGGCAAATTGTAAACCCATTTTGGCATTTTGGACTGAACACACTTAACGCTGCAAATACAGATTTTGTGTTAACTTTTTTTCCCGCTACCAAAATAAGCAACATCATTTTCTTTATTTTATCGATGAGCTGAACCAACTGTTCGAATAAGCGGATGATGTAAATTTAATAGGGGACGATATAGATGCACTACAAAGTAACACCGATCTCTTTGTAGAAGCGTGCGATGAGATAGGTCAACAGGTAAACATAGAGAAAACAAAATACATTATAACAAGCCGAAACACTGGGGATGAAGGAATTAGATACATAACTATTAAGAATGAGAATATAGAGAAAGTAAACAAATTTACATACTTCGGAGCATATGTAACAAGCAAAAACGAGGTCACGGAAGACATAAATGGTCGTTTAGTATCGGAAAACGCATGTTTCTATTCAGTTCAGAAACTCCTAACATCGCGATTAATATCAAGGAAGTTGAAATTGAGGAGCACTTTCATAAAACTTGGTAGCAGTATTTCTCTTTCCTTTTTCTTTTAACATCAGGTTTTCTAATGCCTTTGGTTCAGCAGAATCTGTTTTTGGTTCACCTATTCTATTCTAAGATTCTTATATGTAATAAGGACAAATTTCGTCGTGATATGGGGATATTCTAAAACCAGCTCTTTTGAAGAAAACTGTTTTTGTATATACCGCGTTTTGTGAAAACGCCCCCCAATTGAAAATATAGAGAATGGGTTATTCTGCCGGTAACACTTTTCTGTTGCGAAAGTTGGAGTACGACCATAGTAGATTAACATAAAGTGCGTGTTTCAAAATAAGCTTTAGATAAAAATATATGGGCCAAAAGGAACAAGATGACCGTTGGATGGAGGAGACTGCGTTATGAAGAACTCTGTGGCCTGTACCGCTGTACGACTCCCCCGATGTTGTAAGAATGAAATCCGGATGGGGGGAGACGAAGATTATATTCCATCGTGTTTGGAAAATTTAAGTCGAAGGGAAAGAGATCATTGGGAGGACTGAGACGTCTTTGGGGGGACAATATTAGAAGGGATCTTCGAGAGATAAGTGTTCGTAATGAAAACTGGCTTGACCTTGGTCAGGATAGAATCCTATGGCGAAAGTTTGTTACTGCGGCGATGAACTTGCGAGTTCCGTAAGACATAGAAAGAGAGAGAGAGAGAGACTGGCTCCAGAATGACATTTCTGTTTTCAAAATTATCATTTCATACATATCAAAATGATGTCATACATTTACTGTGTGTTTTCTGCTTCTCGTATGACGTTATTCCTGGGATTTTTTTAATATATATATTTGAATAATACAATAGCGCAGCGGCGGTGCTTGTATATAAGTTTGCTCGGTTGTACAAACTACATTCTAATATTTTTATTCTTGCAATGTGTCACAAACCATCTTGCTTCTTATTCTTATCATTGTTTAACTCACTGAACGGTTTGAAGGCTCATATAACAGAGAGAGAGAGAGAGAAAGTACGCGCGCACGCAGTTCTGGCTGGTAACAAGCATCAGCTCGTTTGCTTTCTGTTTCCTTCAGGTTGACAACCGAGAACGATGAAGGTATAAATGGAACTTTTAGGCTTCTCTGGGGGTGGAGTAGTACAAGAGGCGCAGGGAAGATCGTTGCCTCCATAAGACTCTATATGTTAACAGATTTTGGGCAACCAAAGTGAACTCGATAGCGTACACACACAGTTTTCCGCGTGTAAGATTCTTGCACTCTTGTCAATGTGAACAGTGTTTCCACTTCTCACTTCAGAAATAAATTCTCGCAACTATTTTCTTTTCTCTTGAGGTCAATTGATCCAACGGAAAGACTGCGACTTTTGATATTTAAATTAAAGAGCTTTTTAAGTTGGAAAGTCTATGATAAAATATCTGTTATCAAAAGTGCTTTTTAAAATCATTTTCTGGAATGATGCCCAAAAATATGAACAAGAATTCTTGAGTCTTTCGCCATTTTTATTATTCTGAAGCATAGCCTAACTTTGAATCACACTGCCGGCTGTCCCGATAAAACCTTATCCAAATTTTCTCAGCTCAATCCAGTGCATGTTCAAGTTGTACGTAACTCTGATTAAGTAAAAGAAACTCACTTAGGAACGTACGACAACTCTACGATTTATAATTTTCAATTTTACACGTTTACAAAACCAGGAAAAGAAATCGAGCCTCTTGGATGAAAAGCCCAGGAAATAAAGGGCAATTGTTGGGAATAATTAGGAGAAAGCTGAATTTTGGCCAGTTGTTACATCATTACTAGATGTACATTTTCCCAAAGAGTCCCCGCTTCTCCCCCTTGTGCCCCCAAATCCCCCCCCCAAGGAAAAATTTACAGACTTCTAGAAATTGTATTATATCTCCGTAACTAAGAGACATAGTGATGTGATTCTTTTCTTTTGTTATAATTCCTAGATGACAGGCTACAAAAATGGTTATCATGCGTGTTGCGCTATTGCTAGTAGTTTTTCCGTAATTTAGATCCACAGCGCAAAATAAGGATATCTTGCTTTCAATATTTACATTTTTTACGGTGTACCTTGTTTTAAACTCACAATATCAGAAACTTGTTCGAAAGAAAAGTTGTTTGCTATTTCATAAGCTTTAAAATGATGTATATATCAATATGGTTGAACCATTACTATGTTAGCTATTGAGGTAGCAATGACGCGCAACAGCACGCGAACAATGCTTTTCCTTCTATGTGTGCCCTATCCACATTAGGCAGTTGTGAGCTGTCGACGATTATGACAATATATCTTTGCTGTGTAGTGGCAAATAAAATAGGCGATGAATTGACAGTGTATTTTGACGGTCTTTTCATGTGATATATCACGTATCCAGATAGCATGCCAGCTTGCAACAAGGTTGAATCACGTCAAAATTGCTATGTGGGTAGTAAAATAAGAGAAAGAAGGTAGGTACTTCAATTGTAAGCTATTTCTGTACTCAGGAAGAGAAAATAGAATTTATAGAATTTATTACGATAAGGTTAGTCATATTTCTATTATTTGGAAATTACATTTTAGTTGGTAATTTTAGTTTTTAGTAAAACTTACCTCTGAAGATGTGGTATTTTCAATTGAAAGTTGTAAGCTATATTTATTATTTTTTGTCAGAGCGTAGTAATCAGTTATCATTTTAAAGAAACTTTTATCAGCATGTTGTGAGAATTTACGTAGCGGAATTAATGTATTAAACTTACCAAATTACTTATTTATTAGAAACACAATAAAAAAAGGATGGTTGATTTTGATTTATTGTGCTCTTAGTGGAAATATCTTGAAAAAGAAATTGTAATCGTGTAAAGAGAATTACGGACATTATTGAGGACAGTGTGAAATGAGTAGATGCACCGCATGCAAAGTTGAAAGGAGAAGGTACTATTCGGGTTCACAGCGCGTACATGCAGAACTATGCAAGGCATACTAACATCAAAACTGATTATAAATCAATGCAGACCGATATCCCACATTATCTTTCAACATATTCAACATTTTTAAGGACCTCAGAAGCAACGTTCGTTTTAAAAATAAATTGCATCATTTGTGGGAAAGAATTCAGTATTCAAACTGCATGAAAGCACATGAAATGTTTTTATATGGTTGTGACTTAAGAAATGAGAAAATTTTATTATGAAATGTGATTTATGAAATGATGAGCGGGGATAAAGGCTAAGGCTTCTTATTGTGAGTGCCAGAAATACAGTGCCATGGAAACGGTTCCAGAGATTTTTAAAGAATTAAAACAATTGGACTTGACCAAAATAGAAACCAGGAATTCATTTTGTATGTTATGTGAGTACATATAAAACAGTGACGAATGCCAGTACACTCTGAATGAATTAAAATATATTATTACACTTGTATCTGGCCAAGACGATGGCTGTCATATACAAACATCTTTATATAACATTTTAAAGATCGTATAATTGTTTCAAATGTTTCTGGGAGGGAAAATGTACTCTGCTTATCGAACACGGCTCATAAAATCATGTATCAGTGATATAATAACAGGAAAACTGCCCCTGCTACTGGACGGTTAAGGATAGTATTAGATGCAGCCAACATCATACGAGAAGATATACAGAGGATGATGGCTTATAACTGAAGAACTCGTATATACCCAGATTTCATTGATAGCAAGTCTGACGGGCAAAACCTCATTTTAGGTCTTTGTGGAGAGTGTTATTTGATTTGATGCAGCTTGTAGGATTAAACAAACAATATGGATGGAATTGCTTCAGGAATAATCTTATTAGTAACTATGAAAAGAGTGAATCGATGTGCATAAAACCAGTATAATTTATAAATTTTCATCCTAGTACTATTTACACGTTATTGTGTTTGACAGCAGATCAAGGTAGAAAACTCAGCTGGTGATCATCATCTCATTTGATCCACCTATGTTGAATTGATTTGGATTGAATTATGACCTTCAGGCATCTATGGTTCCGACCGTAATAGGGTAGGAGAAAGGATGAACTGTGAACCCGAATAATTCTTTCTCCTTCCAACTTTTCATGCAGTCCATTGTTTCATTTCACACTAACCTCAATCACGTCCGTAATTCTCTTTCCACTATTACAGTTTCTCTTTCAAGTTATATCTCACTTAGAGCACACAATAAATCAAAATCAATAATTCTTCTTTTATTGTATTTCTAATAAATAAGTTATTTGTGAAGTTTAATGCATTCATTCCGCTACATAAATTTTCACAAGATCCTGACAGTTTCTTTACAACGGCAATCGATTACCACGCTCTGGTAGAAGATAATAAATATAACCTAAAGCATTCAATTGATAATACATCGTCATCAAAGGTAAGCTATAATAAATATTAAAATTACCAACTAAATTTAATTTCCAACTAATATGACTGACCTTATCGTAATAAATTCTATGAGGTTTTATTTGCTTGTCGTTAACAAAGAAATTGTTTAAAATTCACGTACCTTCTTTTATTTCACTACCCACATAACAATTTCAACCTGACTCAAAAGTTAATAAAGCTTACTTTGATAAGTGGAATGACTTGATGAAGGGTCAGCAATTTAAGCCAAAATGTTTAAACAAGGTCGCATTAAGCACTCTAGTTTACAGAAATCAAGGTTGAAGTATCCTTGCCAGGATAAGAAAGGAAAATAAATTGTACTTCTTACAAAAACAAAAATGTTGTTGTGGATAGGAATCGAACCGAGGGTCAGTGGCACACTTATCCGATGCTGTAGTCACTAGACCATGGAATCACACGCCCGAGTTCGAATTCGCAGCATTGTTTATACTTAGTCCAAGTAATCAGATCGCAGGCACCTCCAGTAATTGGCGAAGATTAGACAACGTCGAAATAGGCGTGGCACGTGATGGAACTTCAGTGCACTGAGACGACAGTGAAAGTGCAACAAAAAAAAAAATAATAAAAATTTGACAAGATTCCTCGCATAGTTGCTGATTCCAACAAGCTTGAATTAGCTTCGTTATAACAACCAAACCACTTGTTTTTCCAAAAAGTTTATTTCATGCTTGGTTATTAAGTTCAACACAATATCAAGCTAACAAGCTTGACGCAAGTGACGGACAACCTTGTTACAAGCTGGCATGCTATTTGGGTACGTGATATATCACATGAAAAGTCCGTCAAAATTCACAACCAATTCATCTATTTTACTTGCCACTACACAGCAAAGATATATTGTCATAATCGTCGACAGCTCACAACTGCCTAATGTGGATAGGGCACACATAGAAGGAAAAGCATTGTTCGCGTGCTGTTGCGCGTCATTGCTACCTCAATAGCTAACATAGTAATGGTTCAACCATATTGATATATACATCATTTTAAAGCTTATGAAACAGGAAACAACTTTTATTTCGAAAAAGCAAAATATCCTTATTTTTCGCTTTGGATCTAAATTACGGAAAAACTACTAGCAATAGCGCAACACGCATGATAACCATTTTTGTAGCCTGTCATCTAGGAATTATAACAAAAAAGAATCATATCGCTATGTCTTTTAGTTACGGAGATATAATACAATTTCTGAAAGTCTGTAAATTTGTACTTCGGGGGAGATTGGGGGAAGCACAAGGGGGAGGGGCGGAGACTTTTGGGGAAATGCTCATCTAGCAATGATGTAACAATTGGCCAAAATTCAGCTTTCTCCTAATTATTCCCGACATCAAACCTTTATTTCCTGGACTAGTAGCTCAGTTCATATTAGCTTCGCTTTCGGGAGGTTGTTGGTTCGATCCAGCACCCGACCGAATGAGGGTTTTCCAGGCTTTTTCTGTCACGCCAGACAAATGCCGAGATCGTATCTTAAACCTTGGACCAGGCCGGCTACTTCCCGCATCCTGTCCCCTACCCTACCCAGCTCTGAGCTATAGATGTCTAAAGGTCATAAATAGATTCAACTCAATAGCACTATGCGTGTACTACAGGAGTCTACGAGGAATAAGGACAGGTTTCACGGGAACTTTACTTTAATGCCTCTGCAGCATCTTAAGGGTTCAGCTCATCCCAAGGAGAAAGGAACGGGTTACTTACTGATTGTGTTCTTAATTCAATGGGTATCTCAGCATTAGCCTGCGTGACTGACGGATACCTCGAAATGACGGACCCCTGAGTTCGATCCCACGTTGAGTCACGGCTTTAGAATACTTTTGGGAAGAACATATCCAAAGCGATGTACTGCTCTTGCATATTATGAACCTTCTCAACTGGCGAAAATTGTGAACAATTACAATTGCTTCTGATATGATTATAAGAATGAGCATCGTTGATTTGGTTCCGTCTCGACAGGAAATATTCCTCAGTAGATGAAATATGCTATTAAACTTTTGCTTAAACTCATAAGTTTTTCGATAGCTTTAAGAATTTTTCTCCAATATTCTCAAAGTTTCTATCTTTTCTAACTTAAATTTATGGATCAGACAGATAATGAGACAGCTATGACCTAAGTATGACATATGTCTGGGGAATTACATCCTTCAGTAAGCGCTTTTCAGGAAGTGGGAAGAAGGTAGCGGCCAGGACCATTGTCTAAATGCTATGCCGATATTCGTCTAGTGAAGCTTAAAAAACATGGAAAACATCAGTCAGTAACCTAGCAGCACGACTCGAATCTATCTGCCTCCCCAATGACGATCCAGAGTCCGTGTATGTAACCACAGGACTACGGAAGCTGGAAATATTTTATTTCTTGCTATTCTACAAAGTAGATTAATATTCAGTCCGTTATTTTACTTAACAATTTCCATCAAGGAAGCTCTATCCAAGCTCAACGAGACAAAGAAATTCTTTGTTAGTTTCATACAAATTACAATACTTTTGTGTTGACTAGAGCGTGTTGTCATTGTTGTTCTTTATTATTTTTTATTATTATTATTATTATTATTACCAATAATAATAATAATGCAAAAGATGATGTAACATTTTGTGCACCACCTGAAATCCAGACCACGAGCCGCCACTGCAATAGCGTAACAAACAAATATATCATTTTGGCGATAGAATAATCGAAGAATAACCGTTATGCCCCAGCCTGAAATATGTCTTATCTTGTTTGGGGCAATAACCAGTGTTCGATTTGCCGAGGATTGTCCCTGGTGCCCTAGTATTTCATCCCCGGTTGTTGATCCCGAATATCATCCCAACCAGGAATAAAACTTCGTATTCCTCAACTGAGAAATTTTAGTACAGTATTATTGATTTGAATAGCTTAGACCCGTTTTTAAGTTCCTTAAGCGTCTTTGGCTCAGAGGACCTGGGAACGAAGTAAGTCAGGGCCTAGTTTGACGGTACCATCACAGCATTTGCTTGCTGCGACTGAGGGAAAACCATGGAAATCCTCAATCACTGCCACATTCGGGCCTAGAACTTACCGAATGCCAAAGCAATGCTCTACTAACTAAAAAAAAAAAGCTGCTCGATTGTTGCAGATTCAAATAGAAAATGGCAGTCTTTATATTTGAGGCACTGCTTTGTGGAAAACTCGTTAGAAACGAAGAGAGAAGAAAAGATGTAGCATATTTTCGAAACGTGGTTGTGGAGAAGACTGGAGATTAAGATAGGGTGAGAGATGAAAAAGTATTGCGTAGGATAGAAGAGAAGAGGAACTTCATGAGAAAGAAGAAAGAAAATTAGGCTGTTATTGGAGAAAATAGAGGAAGAAGAAAGCTTTAATTGTATTGGGTAAAGTGAAAACTTCAATTAACGTTATGTTATGTTAGTGCAATAGACAATTTTGTTGTGTAACAAAGTGAAAAGGGATTCGTTTCAAGTTCAAAATCACACCTAACTCAAAATAAACAAGTGTTTTTATAGTGTAAATAAATTATGATAAGTAAACCAGAAACTTTACAATTTGTTATCTACGAGAGTTCTCTAAGTTAGACATGACTACAGTATAGATACACTTCTTTATATTACAGTACATCTCTGTAATTTAAAGAAATGAATCTCGAATCTAATTGTAAGTAATAAAGAGGGGCCTATTGCAATTGTTATACCTGTCAAGTAGCATCCATAGTAAGGTGTTTTACTAGAAGCAAAAAATATACCATTTCAGTTTGTTCTATTGACGGATGTGAGAAAAAGAATTAGTTACCAGCAAGTGAAAGAGACTAACACACAGGGCAGAGAGAGTTGGAGAGGGAGGGAGACTGTTCAGTTGAATCTTGTTTGAGGGCTGAACAACACCATCGTCCATTAAAGACGATGTAGAGCTAATGATAAGATTAAAGCGTGTTCTACCGGAAGGAAGGTTTCTAAATCGATTTCCACTTGTTTGTGTGAACTGATGGTGATTTGCTGTTGCCCTCTTTCGGATGGTGAAATACATAAGGTCCTTGGTACAAGTCATACGACACTTCAAGTGAATTTTGCACGAATACCTTGAACGTGATTCTCATCAGATATCGAACCAGAGATATCTTAATTACAAGGCAAGGGGTATATAAAAATATATATACTTTTTCTCTAATGCGTAAGTTCTTCACAAAAGCCTCCCATATTCATCCCTATTAATAAAATATTTCACTTTGTATATTTCAAAGTTTTTAATGTTGGAAACTATAAGAAACTATATGAAAGCACATCTGAAGCATGAGCATGTTGTATATAATACCTTATAAGTTACTTTTTTTTATCTTCGTCGGAGAAAACACTGAAGCTAAAGAGCAAATACATCAAGAAAGAAAAGTAAGATATTTGATACAGGAATCGTTCTTGAAAGCTTTTTTTCACCCCTTTTTTCCTATTTCTTGTTTGAGGTTTTTGACGGTAAATACAAGGTTCTTCGATTTACTTTCCTCTGAAACATTCGTTCAAGTTGATTCGGTTCTTTTTGTTGTTTCCCTCTGTTTCCTTCGTTGCTAGGTAGAAACAGTTCAAGGGACGCGATAAAGAAAAGAGAAAAAAGATTCGAAAATACCAACGTGAATCAACATTCTGTAAAATGACCTAACGTTTCCATTTTTATGCAGTTTTAATTATAACAAGTAAGCAATTCAGTGAAACTACCTTTCCTGCTTAAAGAGTACTACTTCACTAAAACACACTTCAACGTAAAAGCAAGAAGAAAATATTGAAGTGCACATGAATACTGAACATTTGAAATGTATATCATCCTAGACTTGGTCAACTTGAAGTACAGTTCTTGAGTGGTAAGAAGGAATAGATATATAATCTTCAAAAACAAGATTCAAGAAATCAACTTCAGTTCAGAAAGGAAACCGTCATCTAATATTCTCAGAACTACTATACATTAAAAATAACCTATTTATATATTAAAAACAGTATGGACACTGGTATAATCGCAAAAACAGTATCAGGTTACTTGATTCACAAAAGGTTTGTTATTTATGAAATAAACCACATGTGTACATTCATGTGCCCTTTTAATGGGTCAAAGCTAGCCAAATGTTTGTACTTTTCAAGGGTTACGATTTGTCTGATTTTAACTGATTCATCGAAAAAAAGTAAGAGATTTTGAGAATTT
>JAGDQP010015660.1:28327-42199 GCA_022664845.1 Lepisma saccharinum
ACGCTACTTCAGAAACTCATGAAAGATTCAGAAATGATTTCAATTCAATAAGTTTCTAATTTACTGGTATAAAATTAAAAAAAAGTCTGGGTTATACCCTAGTCTGATTCTTTTACTTGCTTTTTTTTTTCAAAAATCTAGAAAATGAACAAAAAAAAAAATGCAGAAGCTTATGAAAATCGAATTAATTTTAATTTTACTATTAGATATACCGATATATGTTTAAAAATGAAACGATTCCGAAATCTATGCCAAATTCTAAGATTGTTTTCGTAATTTAAATTGTTTTCAGACTTGAATAACCTTCTGTTTCTTTAAAATTTAATTGGTGTTGGATAAAGAATTAACACTCTCAGATAACTGCTATTCCGCTTATAGAAAAATTCGCCGGTCTGAGCCTCAGATGCCTAAAAACCACAAATAAAATATAATTTCTTCTTGAAAAAGTTTGATTGTGTACCTTCCTTCATTTATTGGAGAAAAGCTTCTGCTAAACTGGAGAAATGCTTCTTACTTGACATTATTTCAAATACGATTAATAAAAGTAAGCGAACATCCAATCCAGCAAACTTAAAGCTACAAATATGCACGTCACAAGTATGCTCTCACTTTATGTGATAAGGAATGTAGTTTCGTATTGTGTAACACAGTCAATGGATAGAAGATTTCGACTATTGCCAGAAAATATGAAAAAAGAAAACTACGTAGTTACAAATAATTGACAGAAATAGCAATTTTTAATTTAATGTTCCACGCTAATATTTGAAGAAACAATTTTCTGTTCAGTGAAGTCATATTGCAAACATGTAACGAGACATACTTAATGTCTTTTATTCATATTTTTCAGTCTCTGATTTCATATTTTTAAGGAAAGTTCTTTATATAAGGTAAACTCACCAGTAATGGACAGTGTACCAGTAATGGACACTTAAAGAGAAAATTTATAAAATAAAATTTTCTTAAGGAATAATTTCACCTACGTGGGAAAAATTAATATACAGGACGGCCAGAAATTCCCTTTACACGTGCAATTATCTCACGGTAACTTTAATAACACTTACACTGAACGCATCACTGACCCACTAACTTCAGCGCAAGTTTAACTTCGGGTTGATGGACGACCAGAGCGGGGTGCATCCAAAACACTTCCCAGGCGAAAAGCTTTCTTCTCCCACATGATCAAAGTCTGATGACTTGGTGGCTCCTTACCGAACCGTTCACGAAACCTATCCATCACCTGTGTCATATTTTCGTCGTTGTGCTTCCGTTCATGGACCCACACACTTGTCACTAAGCGCTCCTCCAGAGTGAAGTCGCTGGTATCTGCCATTGTTCTTCACCAAATACAGAGAAGCGAGACAATGAACTGGTCAACTCACAGACTGGCAGTCACATGGCAGTTACGCGGCAATCACGTTGCAATTCATGTGAGGAACACTATTGCCATATCAGGATGGAAGTTTCAACTCTTAAATATCATACCGTCTTACATTGTTACACGCATTTAGTTAAAGTGTAAAGGGGCTTTCTGGCCATATTGTAGTATATTCTGATGCCATTGTAATATATTCGCTCGTTTTTGGTTTCATCTGATATTTCTGACATGATGTTGAACTTAGTTCCATCGTCACACCTACTCTTCCGTGCATTCTTTTAAGCAAGTGATTAAGATAAGAGCTTTCGTTTTTCATTCATGAAATTACAATAACGAAAACTTTTCTTGTTCTGCACTATTATGTATTACGAAATGTCTTTGTTTCAACCATGTAAACGACCAAACCAACTATAACTCATATCTATGATGAAAAGCAGGGGGTGTCCATTACCGGTATGGCAAATTCAGTTTTTGCCCAGTTTTGAACACTCGCTATTCATTAGTGTGTTGAAATCAAAATTCTTGATTGATTGAGTTGTTATTAACGTTCTAAGCGAGCTGGTGAACTTCTAAGGACGAGACTTACAATTTTTCGTATAAAGTGGGCTCGAAAGCACTTCGTTCAATATCCATTAGTGGAAATTGAACCCATGACCACGTGCACAGAAAGTGAGCGCACTAAACTATCCGCCACCGAAGGGCGAAATCACAATTCTGTTAGTTGTTTTATTTCAACTTGGGAAAGATGATTTACTCTTCACAACCATAAATTTGTCAGGAAATCTTTTGGTCTCATTTATTCCAATGATGCACACGGGGATGTCCATTAATGAAATGATTTGCTTTAGTATTGGAAACTATTCATTATAAATTAGAACTTGCATTTTTATGGCCACAATGAATCTATTGCTCAGACCGGGATATGGTAGGGGAAAGAAAGCGAGAAGGAGTCGGATAGGTCTAAGTTGAAGTTTAGTACTCATACGAAACAGCTGCAATGATTATATAAATTATTTTGAGTTAAACAGTATGTCCATTACTGGGTGTCCGTTACTGGAACATCCAGATTTTTCAGTGTCCATTACTGGTACAAAACAATGTTGGACAAAAGACGTTATTTACTCTCAAATATGATAATATATGTCAATGAAAGTAATGGCTAGAAATCACTACGTGAAAGCATGCAGAACGTGTTACATTCTCATTTGATCAATACATTTGAACTGTGTTTAAAATTTAAAATTATAACGGTTAAAAGTATCCTCAAAGTGTCCATTACTGGTGCATTTACCTTAAGTCGTAACTTTAGTAGGTTGCATGTATACGAAGTTTTACGATCTAGTTATCATTGCTAAAGTTATGAATATAATACATACATAGGAACAAGTCATGTGCTAAAGTATTGATTTATAAGAGCTGAGAACGTCTTCTAATTTCCAGATTCTTTTATAAGCTTTGTGTTCACAGTGTTAGAGAAGTTAGGAAGTTGTAAGAAATTTAGGTTTACTAAACTGAAATAAAGGTAAGTATATAAATTTATTTCTTACATCAAAAGTCATAACTGAAAGCACTTTAACCACTTTCAAATTGTAGGATCTGTATTTATCAAAAACGGCTTATAGTGCCATTCTTTTGTCTCTCATTATACTTTCTGTTTCTTGTAGCTAAAACTTTGGGCTTGATAACGAGAATACTGCAGTAATTCTGTCGAAGTGAAGCTTAAGTAATAACAGAGAAAGTGACAAAAAAAAGGTACCAGCAAAAGAAAAAAAAATTGAAAGCATCTTGTAGATTATACATCATTGTAAACAGTACTTCCGAATCTAAAAGAGGGATCTATTTTTTTTCCCCTTTTTGTTTTATCTCTCACTGGCAGTTAGAATGTTGGAAGTCACCCTTTCTCGCGTAATCCGAAGATGTGTTAGGTTATTATTTAATGTAACGGATGTGAAGAAAATGGTCAGCTTGCATTCTACTGGCGAGAGGAACTGTTTACGTATTGATATTGCGGAGTGCAGGATCAATCCATTTGAAATCATCTCACCTAGACTTTTTTCAATATATTTCCCAGAAGTTGTGTATGTCCAGATACATTATCTCTCAGAGTTGAGATGAACTTTATCCCTCGATGCAACTACGACTAAGAACTATGATCTAAATTTTATAAAATAATGACATGAAAATCGTAGAAATTTACAGTGTACTAAATAGGGACAAAAATTAAAATTAACATGAACTAATATTTTGTTCCTTATAAATTAAAATTGTATGTACCTATATTAATTTTTAGTTTGTATCTAAATTTTATGCAGATACAGATTGAAAGAAATCGGAGAATTTTTTAAGTATAAAAATAATAAGTGGTAATGTCGAATATATATTTTATACTGAACTAAAATTAACATTTTATTTATTTCACGTGTCCTGTCAGTTCGTTGGTGACAGATTCTGTTAATATTTGCTCTTAAAAACTCCTTTCAATATCAATTTTCTATTATTATATTCTTACAAGAGAACTTTCAGCTGGTCAGCCGATATTTACATTACAAAAAAATCCCTTAGGATTTAACCCGCAATGTACGAAATTGACATCCATTGATCCAAACTTTTTTATATCTTTCAATAGGAATTTTTAGAAATGTCGATTTCTGTCTAATTGTACACGATAAGGCATAAGTCTGAATACACTTGTCCTGTTGAAACCGCTGCGAAAATCTCAACCAACCTCTGGGTAACGACAAGAGACGAAAAGCTGCACCTGGTGAAAGTATGAGCACTATGGTAGCTAACCTGAAAGCCGGCACCTTGCATTCAGCTGAAGAATTTCATATAGGAAGGGGATAATGTGACATATCGTTTTAGGCTGCTTTGTGCACAGAAATGCAATTTTGAAGACATTTACCACTTACGCTTATTTGTTTAGGAAATTCTGAAATTTGGAATTTGCTATTTTACATGTGCTTAATTTTGTGTCCATCTTACATAACGCCGGGTTCAACAATAACAATACAAAACGATAACTCTATTCGACAATTAATTCTACATACTTTAATTGGTTTATGCACACGTTTACATAAGTAAATTAACTTTAAAGTTTCGAATAATCCATTTCAGAATCCATATCACCTAAACAAATGAACGTAGGTGACAAATGTTTTCAAAATTGAATTTCTATGAACAAACGAGCCTAAAACTATGTCACATTAACCCTTTCCTATTTGAAATTCTTCAGCTGAGTTCAAGATGGCGGCTTTCAAGATGGCAACCATGGTGCTCATACCTACTTCTCATCCACTGTCATTACCCAAAGGTTGGTTCAGATTTCCGCAGCGGTTTCAACAGAACAAGTGTATTCAGACTTTTATGCCTTTTCGTGTACAAAAAGACACAAATCAACATTTCTACGTAAAAATTCCAATGGAAAAATATTTAAAAAGTTGGGCCAATAGGTGTCATTTTCGTACATTATCGGTTAAAAACCTAGTTAAAAAAAATCATGTATATATCGGCTGATAAGCTTAAATAGTTCTCTCGTTAGTGTACACTCAGACTTAAAGTAGGTACACCTTCTAGGCAAATAAGTAGCACAGTATGACAGTACCAAATGAATACTCTAGAGGCCTACTAATTTAGAGCAAACGTTGCATATATCTTATTTGCCATATATTTGGTGTTGCTAGATTGTATAATTTTCGGTCTTTGATAGGAATTCCATCGGCCATTTTTAATAATCTGAGTGTACATTATTTTCTGCCCATATCTAAAATTTTATTGGAGTAGGATAATTAATAAGGAATTACAAAATAATAATGTGATCTCGTAAGTATAGAAAATTGGTGAAATTCACTTCAAACATTGGAGAAAAGTTTGTAGTAGATCATTATCCAAGCAGCACACTCACGTGAAACAGACATCATTTTTCAGTCGAAAAATCAAAATCAAGTCAGTATAATGAAACCTACGTCTTTATTACTTGACATTTTGGTCTTTTAATTGACGAAATTCTGTCATGTCTCATCCTCTAGTTTTAGACGACGTACTGGTACTATGATTATATCTAGTTTCCGATAGTGACTGCGTGATCCTATCCAATTAGTTGCAGTAAAACAGTAAACTTGTCGGATTGAACTGTTTTGTGTGTGTGCCGTTACTTTCTAAAATGCAGTTAAAGATGCAAAAGCACCGGTTTTGCGAGACATTGGTTCATTTATATGTTTATCTGAAACAAATACCTACAGGAACAAGCTGTCACTGGAGGAATCTTACACACGTCGTTTAGTTTGTGACATTTACCCTCATTTCGACGTGTTTCGCATCAATATTTGACCAAAAAATGACGTCATTTTCACGTGAGTGTGCTGCTTGTGTTTTAGAAATGAAAATATTTCAAAGGTGACTATATCGATAAAATGTGCAATGACAACTAACCGTTAACATGGATTGTGAAGAAAAACGACCTAGATGACAAAATAAACTACTTTCCCTGTTTGAAATAATTGAACAACAAATATGGAATACCAATTAGAATATACATCTTTCTCGCGGGAGTATCATTCCGAACTGGGTGGCGACTAAGAAGAGCCTATGCGAATTGCGTGTGCAATAAAAAAACGAACCTGACTTACCTAACCTAGTCCTTGGTCACTATTTTAATAAATTTCCTAATGCGTATAAACATAAGAAAAGAAAAGAGTTTTTAAAATACTTTTTTTTAATTCGAATTTATGTTTAGGGCTTTATGCATCTAAGACTCAGGCCGGGATAGGGGAGGGGAAAGTATCCGGGAAGGTATCGATCAGGGTCTATATTGAAGATGCCATCCCCGCATTTGCCTGGTGTGACTGAGGAAAAAACCTGGAAAACCCTCAGATTCGATGGTCGGCCACTAAAGAATCTTTCTTAAAACATTATTTTCTTAAACAGTTCGTACTAAAAGGTAAGACTATTAAAAATGTAAGCGCATAACGCACTAGAACTTACAAATTACTATGAAATACAATGGACAGCGATTTCGAAATCTTGTCGATTGATGACCATTGTGACTTCAATTAAATAATGACGTCATAATCTTCGAAAATGTATCACTCATCAATGAACTAGATCTCGAGATCACTGTCCATTGTATTTCATAGTAATTAGTAAGCTCTAGTACGCTATGAGCTTACATTTTTGATAGTGCTCTTAGTTTTTAAAATATTTTGAAAAACGTTAAAATGTGGGTGTTGGAGCGAGGAGTATTCTTAAAGGTAGGTGTACAAGAAAGGATGGGAGCCAATGTTTAGAAATATCTTAAAAGTAGGCTAGAATTAAGTATTACTTATGGAAGTGGATCCGAATATTGTACAGATACGAGTCCGTCAAAAACGGAATAAAAAGTATCCCCTTCAACGAACTTGAATAATCAGTTAATTGTTACAGATACTTTTAACGGACTTCAATTAAGGATGAGGTTAGATATTTTATGTTTACTATGCTTTCTACTGTTTCTTCGGACTGAACGTCGGAATGGCTGTATCAAGTGATGGTCAAGTTGAAGGATCTTTAAGGTATATAAAGGTGGATGAAACGAGAAGAAATAACTTTCACGTTGTTTTGGTTGCATATAAAGGAGAATGTGATAAGATAAAATTGTAAATAAAGCAATGATATCCCTATATGAAAAATGTTCATGCATTTTTAAAATAAATCGACTTTCAAGCTCGTTGCGACACATAAACACATTTTCTTAACTCTTGCGTTTATTATTATTCATTTTTTTTTAACTTTTAGTGTTTTTTTTTTAGATTTATGTTACTTTTATTATTCTAAGTGTGTATTTGACTATTTAATAGGTAACTTTAGACTCATCCTGAAAGTCTCGTTTGGATGAACGAACTAATTTCCTCCAGTACTATGCTAATTCATTCTTGTTGATTTCCAGATTACCTTAAATACTTAATAAACTGACATTAAGAAAATTTTATGTACTTGGCAGGCACAAATCGTATGCGTATAATCATTTAATAACATCGTTTTAATTATTCCAGCTTCATGCACTGTAGCACAAACCACAATAGCACATTTCCACGTACGTGTATGTTTAACCGCAAGTGGCGCATATTACTATGTATAAACATTCCGATTTCTTTTGAACAAAGAGTACAACAACCAACTGAGGTCGTTATCTAGATTTGTTCCTAGTCTCAACGCATAATGTGTCTGAATATATCTACGAGGACTTACTACTAATTGAAAAAAGAAATGTTGAATATAACAGTATCTTTCGTAAGATACCATTGTCTATCATCACATGTTGACTTCAATAAATAACCAATAAACCGACCAACAACTTTAGTTGATACGAAAAATTATTTTATTGTGGGAAGTTCTCTATGCTGAATGTCTGAAGTGGAACTCCTAAATCGCGTTCATTTTCCAAAATGAAAAAAGATTCTCTAAAACGAGTGATCAAGTACTTAGGAATCATTTCCTGCTGTAGACAGTTCTTTTCTCTCTCTCTCTCTCTCTCTCTCTCTCTCTCTTGAGGGACGGAGGCATTGTCATGCAGCACGACCACTCGTGACGTCCTTGTCCTTTTGAATAAAGGGTTGGTTGTCTTCTTCGGCAAATAACAACTCCAGTAGAAATCGATATTATACTTCCTTTCAAGTTCAAGTGTTCTCAAACATGCAACGCATGACAAGAAAATTCCCATAATTGGAGATCATGAAAAGTTGCTTCCACGGACAAAAAGATGAACTCTGTCGCACAACTGCAGGATTTGATAGGAGCTGTTCTGTTGGATTCCAACAATGACAATCAATGTCATCGTTAGAAACATTCGTATCTGTACGAAGCGTTGCTCCTTGTGTTTGTTTCTAAATAATCGCGTTAACATACTTCATGTCCTTCCCCAAACACCATCTTGTTCCACAGTATGAACAGCTACGCACGACTGTTTTCCAGTACAAGTTAATTGTTAACATGGGAGTACTCATTCGAGCACTGTTCTTTACCAACAGAATTGATCATTTTGATGTTCACGATTTCACAAAGTTTCATATCTAACTTATTTTTTTCTCTAGTTTCGGCTTTCTTCTTCTATAATAAATCTCATGAGATAACATTTCTTCCCATGCACCGCTTGTTAACTTTGTAATTAGGCCTAACTGATTCTGTCAGTCTGTAATACTTTTAAAGCATAACAAGGAGGAAACGGCTTCTCTTATATTAGTTTCACGCTAGCTTTTTATAGACACGACTGGAATTTGCAGTCTAAGATAGTAGCGTGTGGGGTTTGAACTTGCGTGCATGTTACCTGCTAATATTAACTGGTTTCATAATCACTTCCTTCACAATATACACCTGCGTGTTCTCAATTCGCAGAACATCGATAGAAGTAAACAAGCAAAAGAACGCCCTGAAGTTATCACAATTTTTCAATGTCATAAGAGTACCGTCCTCTTATTCTTATATATAAAATTATATATATTTAAAATACAAAAGCAAATCACAATATTAACAACTTCCATCACAGCAATTCTGCAAATCTTGAAAATGAGATTTTAGAGTAAAGCTTCAAACAGAAGATTGCTTTTAATTGCGATTATGGCAAAGCAGTCATCCAAAGTTTATCATCTAAAGCACAAGCCGTTACCACTTTATTCCATAGAATTTCATACTTACTGTACTTAAGAGAGATCATTTGGCCCGGGCTACAGTTGATAAGTCTGTTAAAGTGTTAATGATGCACGGGAGGCATTCATGGATGTGGTTCTAAGAGAAACGTTGGTTTACGGTCCTCTCTGCTTATTCAAATAGCATTGTTCTACTACTCCATTACTGTAATAGTTGATGTGTGACGTAATAAATCAATAAAAGAATGTTCTTTGGTACAGGTTGTCACACGAATTACGATGTAATTGTTGGTTGTAATAGAGACTTGAAAACAACAAGTTGTGTTAATACAATGATCTTGGAAGAGAGAAGTGGAAGATGGTGTTTAGTTGTGACTGTTACTGTGTAGTGTATAATATATTAGAAAAAAGTAGTGAATTGTCAGATTCTTCTATTTTCAATATCACTCCTTATTTAAGTGTCTAGTAGTGTTAAAAGCAGGTAGTATAGTGTAAAACTAATTAATTATTACAAAATCTTTGTGAATTTAACTATTAGGCTTATTTTTTTAAAGGCCTAACTGAAATCACACAGTCAAAATTGACAAACTGTGTTGTGATTAATATCATTATAAGTTATTATGTTTGTTTCTTCTATTTGTTGTTTATATTTATTGTGTTGTAGTATTACGTATTTTTGTAAGTCCTCGTTAATATGTCAAACCACTGTAACGATAAACTATTTAAAAACTCAAATAAGTTAGGATCAAAGAACAATGTCGAAAATTCGCATGGTGCTAACAAAACAAAAAACAATAGCCCAGATTTTTTTATCTTAATAACAACGATCAATTTAACAACTCAGTAAGACCTAATAAAAAATTGAAAACAAATGTCAATTATAAGAATTCTAGAACAAAAGGAATGAAAGAATCTTAGGAAAATAAGACTGTAACATATGTAGAGAATATTAACAATAATGAGAATGGTGAATTTCAACATGACACTTATCAAAATAGTTCTTCTAAGCATCATTAATTAAACAATATCGAATCAAGCATGTCTACAGAAATCGCTAATCAAACAAATTACTCTTCAGAGCAACGATAGGTTCAGATTACTGATCTTCCTTTAACACCACCTGAATCTAAAGCCCCAAACTCAGAAAAAATCGAAGTGACCTCTAACTCTGATCTAATGGAAGATAAAGACTCTTCACCTCAATCAAAGAAACTACGTATGAATACATTTTCAAATGTAGCCAATGATGAAAATCATTCAGATCATTTCAATTTAGTAAACCAAGAAGGAAATATTGTTGAGGGAGGCTTAAAATTACTTATTTTTTTTAAAAAAAAAGTCCTAAAGACTATGTTGGTGAAAGTATAGTGATTGCTACAGGTGGTAATTCTAACATAACAGGATAAAAGTAAAATGCATCTGTGCAATAATTTAAGAAAACTTTATGTTCAGCTCAAAGCCTTATCTGTAATTTAAAAAAAAACTAAAACTAGCCTTCCCAAATCATATTATCGCTAATTCATTTGTAAACAATCAAGCCTTATTAGAATTACTAGACTTTAAGGTACGAATACCACAGCCCTTAATCTATAAACATGGTCTTGTATTCCCAATAGATCTTGACATGTCAGAAGAAGATATATTGGCCAGAATTGATCCACAATATAAAGTAATCAGGGCAATTAGAATGACAAAAGTCATTCATCATTATGATAAAGCTATTCATCAAGTACCTACCAAATTAGTTCATCTTGTTTTCAAAATAAATAACTACACTCTCATATAGTTATACATTTTGAACAACTGTCTGTTACTCCTAAGATAAGATCAGTAATCCAATGTAAAAAATGTCATCGATATCATCCAATCATTTTTATAAAAGTAAAGCCCTCTGCGCTGAATGTAGAAAAGAAAAAGACTCACACCCGACTCCTTCTACTAATGAAATTAGATGTATCAATTGCAAAATGAATCACTCATCGTTGGATCCAAAATGTCTCTATAGAGAGTACAGAACGGAGAAGGAGATGGAGGTCACTCACTTCGGATTATCTTACTCAGAAGCTATAAAAAAATTCTAGAAATTATCCGCAATTAACCTAAGTCTTAACTAGAGGAAACACTACCAATTACACTCTTAATCCAAAAGACTTAACCCTTTCCACTGATAACTTCGTAATTTCATATCATACTGCAGATCCTCCCCAAGTACTCACGTCCAATAAGGCAAGTTTAGATAACTAACTCACTCCATGGCTTGTGGAACTCGCAAGTTCATCGCCACAGTAACAAACGTTCGCCATTGGATTCTATCCTGGGCAACATCAAGCCAGTTTTCATCACGAACACCTACTTCTCGTAATCTCTTCTAATATTGTCCTCCCACTGACGTCTCGGTCTTCCCAATGGTCTCCTACCTTCCGGCCTTCCAACCAGAATAGAATATATAATTTTTCCCGCATCCAAGCCACATGGTCTGACCACCTTAGTCGTCTCGATTTCATTATTTTTACAACATCTGGTGAATCGTACAGTTCGTGGAGTTCTTCATTATGCAGTCCTCTTCATTCTCCAGTCATCTCGTCCCGTTTCGGCCCGTATATCTTTCACAAAACCTTATTCTCAAACACACGTAACTTACGTTCATCTGTTAGGGTCGTACTCCAACTTTCGCAACCGTAAAATTTTTCCGGCATAATAACCGTTCTGTATATTTTCAATTTCATTAATCGCGATGTTAGAAGTTTTTGGACTGAATAGAAACATGGAGTGTACTAAGCGGCATTTTATTTCTTCCGTGATCTCATTTTTGCTTGTAACGTAGCTCCCAAGTATTTAAATTTGATTATTTACTATGACCTCATCCTTAATTCTTATGTTTTTATTTCCTTCATTCCCTGTATTTCGACTTGTTACCATGTATTTTGTTTTATCTATGTTTACCTGTAGACCTATCTCATCGCACGCTTCTACTAAGGCATCGGTGTTGCTTTGTAGTGCATCTATATCATCTCCTATTAAATCTACATCATCCGCGTATACGAACAGTAGATTCAAACCATTCAATGATAGCCACTTTTTGTCCCCTTTAATTTTTAAAATCGCATATTCTAACGCAAAGTTAAACAGTAGTGGTGACAAGGCATCGCCTTGTTTCAATCCGTTGCGAATCTTGAAACTATCTGACATATTATTACCTATCCGTACTCTGCTTGTAGGGTCGTTGAGACACATCTTCACTAGTTGAACATTTTTTTTCGGAATACCAAATCGTATCAGGATACTGTATAACTTTTCCCTTTTGATAGAATCATATGCTTTCTTAAAATCAATGAATAGCTGGTGAACCGTCCCATTGTATTCCCATTTCTTCTCTACGATATGTCTCCAGGTGAAAATCTGGTCCAATGTGGCTCTATTTCTTGTAAATCCACATTGGTGATCTCCAATTATTTCATCTGCATATACACTTAGGCGCGTTAACAGAATATCACTTAATACTTTGTAACAGGTTGGAAGTAACGAGATTGCGCGGTAATTATTACAGTCCGATTTATCGCCTTTTTGTAAATCGGAACTATTATTGAGGTTTTCCATTCCTTTGGAAGCTCCTCCTTTCTCCATATAGCACTTATCAATTTATGTAAAAAGTATTGCAGAATCTAAAACAAAGACTTCTAGCAGCAACAAGACTAGCTTGGCAACAATATTGCGCACAGATCAATCCGCAAACAAAAATAAGAAATTGTGGGAAATTGTGAGAAATATACGAATCCCTACTGTTAATAAACGTATCTCTCTACATGAAAACTGGCAAAAACAATTCATTGCTAAATTAATCTCTCCAAATCTACCTAATACTAGTGTAATCCCAGAAAAAATACAATCCTTTTCTTCTCTTGCAAAACATGTTTCTTCTTATACATCCCCTATTACCACACATGAACTAATTAATATAATTCAAGCTAATAAAAATACACTCCAAGCAGAAGATGGAGTAACTAACGGCATCAGTTACCGATCATAGCAATAGAGATTTTAATTATTTTTTTAATGATATCTTAAACACAAGACTCATACCGTCTAGTTGGACAAAACATATCATTATTCCTCTATTAAAACCAAATAAAGACGCCACAAAAGGCGATTCTTATAGACCCATCACTTTGATCCGTTGTATAGAAAAATTATTTTAAAAAAAAAACGCTTATACGCAGAAAAAATGGTATATAGAAGGTGAGCAAAAAATACCTAATAACATTATAGGATTTAGAAAAAGCTTTTTTACTCAAAACCGTTTCCGTAGCTATCCAAAATACTTTCTTAAAACAAAAATCTGTGTATGCAATCTTTTTAGATGTCTCCAACGCATACAATGAAACTAACATTATAATTTTATTACAAATACAACAACAACTGAAAAGTCCTTATCAATTTATAAAAGTATCATGGAACTTACTAAAAAGTAACTGTTATTATAAGTACTGAAAGTACTGAAAAATAAAAATACTATTTGGAAATAAGTTTAGTAAAAAATTGGAAATTGACAACGGCTTGGCTCTAGGAAGTGTGTTCTCCCCAATATTATTTTCTATCTATCTCAAAGATTTAGCTAGACTAAATATTCCATTGGGAGAACATATTATCTACGCGGACGATGTCACTTCTTTATATTATCCTGAAGAACATAATGTTGTTAATGTTAGTAAATTTGAAAATCACATAAAAATATTATACAATGCCTGGCCAATCTTAATATATCCCAAACCAAATAAAAAGTAATTATATTTGCAAAAAATAATATACAGTCAAATCTTAAATTCAATAGATTAACCAACTTACCCATTTCAAATCAAATCAAATACCTTGGCATTTGGCTTA
>JAGDQP010015661.1:0-42198 GCA_022664845.1 Lepisma saccharinum
GGCAGTTACATGAATCGTTTACAGAACTACTTTGTAAATAGATGTCATTTTTTTCTGTTAATTTCAACTATGTAATGTTTTAATCAATCGTAATAGGATGGTATATAATCATATTCAGAAAAAGGGGGAAACATAAATGAGTGAAATGAGTGTGTAAGCATACAAGCAATAGGAATAAGCTGGTGTGTTGGATCGTTGGATAACAAAAGATTGCTGGCGTGATTATTTGCTTGATTAGCTTAGTGAACTTTCTACACTGAGAATCATAGGTTCGCTTTTCACCTACACCAGCGTTTCTCAACCTTTTACATCCTGCGACCCATAAAAACATGTCATTTTAAAACATGACCGTTGATCTGCTGTATTTGAAGAAAAAAAAATCCTCATTACATTCTTTCAAACTATTCAACAAATTACATTATTTTAGTAGGCCCTAATTATAAAAACAATAAGCAAAATAAAATAACATCTTGGAAATTTATTAGTTTTAACCTATAAACCCAAGTTAAATTTATTTTTTCACCTCCTCTTGCGACCCTCTTACGCACAAAACCACAACCCCTTTGGGGACTCGCTACCTCCAAGTTGAGAAACCGTGACCTACGCCAGCATAATTTTCTTTCAAAATCGTAAAACATTTTATTCATTTGATTAGATACATTTGGGGAAAATAATATAATCCAACTTCATTTATAAAACTCCAAATTAACTTAGAAAGTAAGAGGAATGCAGCTCGTAATTTGGAAACATTATTCTGCTACTCAGAAATTGCTTCTTTCACCCGTTCAATGCGGCCCGATAAGAAGTTTACTTAAAGAAATGAAACTCTAAAATAGTATAATTTACGAAAAATCAAGAAACCAGTGATATTCCTTAGGTGAGAACAAAACGGATTTGGATCGAGCGAGAACAAGAAAGCTTCGTTAATTTCTCCTGTCCACATGGTATGTTCTGTCTGTTAGCTGCCTTAAAATATTGGACCTCTTAATTTTGATTCCTCCATCTGTAATGGAGGCTAGCGCCTAGATGAAAACAGGTACAGAGAAACTGACTTCAAATTTGAGTACAGTGATCTCGATTTATCCAGCCGTTTCTTATTTGGTGTTCAAAATTGGCAGACTCTTTTCAGCTTTCTGCATTTTAAGAATTCATGAAAGTTGATAAATTGCAGTAAACCAGATAGAGAGTCACGGACCTCAAGTTTGACGTCAGCGTCTATGTCCTCGATTAATCTGCTCCTATCTAAACATTTGGATATGAAAATTTAAACTATTGAATATTGATATAATTATTAGACTAAACCTTGAAATGGTTAACCCTTATTAAAGGAATGGTAATCGTTGTCAGATTTCTTTGCATTTGACAGGAAAAAAATTAATACGTCCATGCATTACAAACATACCAGGTATATGCATAAGTTTTTGTCGGTTTTTGTGGTAAAGAAAACACGTAATTTTCAAGGGAAATCAATTTTGTTTTGTTTAAAATATTTTCCATCGGCTTCTACACATTTCACCCATCTTTCAGGTAATTGATGCATATCATGCCAGAAAAACTGCTTGTTTTTTGCTGCAAACCATTGGTCGAGCCATTTTCCAACGTCTTCGAAATTGCTGAAGTGCTGCTCTGCGAGCGCGTGCCCCATTGATACGAAGAGGTGATAGTCAGATGGCGCCAGGTCTGGAGAGTACGGCGGGTGCGGAAGGATGTCCCATCCAAGCGATTTCATAGTGTCTTTCACTGGTTTTGCTGTGTGAGACGGCGCATTATCGTGTAACACAATCACTTTGCCATGTCTTCGGCTTAATTCCGTCGTCTTTCGATCAATGCGTGATTTAAATTAATCATTTGTTGGCGATAGCGTTGGGCATTAACGGTTTCGCCGGGCTTCAAGAGTTCATAATACACAATACCGCTCTGGTCCCACCAGACACAAAGCATAGCCTTCTTGCCGAAGCGATTTGGCCTTGATATTGAAGGACCGGCTTCGCCAGGTGAAAGCCACAATTTTTTTCCGCTTCGGATTTTCAAAATAAATCCATTTTTCGTCACCCGTCACAATTCGATACAAAAAGGATTTTCTTTCGTGGCGTTGAAGCAGCATTTCACAAGTGACTTTGCGATTTTCCATTTGACGTTCATTCAAATCGTGTGGGACCCATTTTCCCAGTTTATTGATCTTCCCCATTGCTCGTAAACGCCTGCTGATTGTTTCTTGTGACACATTTAATGTTTTTGCAATTGCTGTTGAGTTTGAGTTGGGTCATCCTCCAATAACACCTGCAATTGCTCGTTTTCTCACTTTTGTGGTCTACCAGAGCGCGCACTGTCTTTCACATTGAAATCACCACTTTTAAATTGTCGAGACCATGTCTCACATGTTCTAATCGATGGAGCGTGTTCACCATATGTTTCTACCAGGACACGATGACTTTCAACAGTCTTTTTCTTTTGATTAAATAAGAAAAGCAATGCGTGCCGCGAATGTTCTTTTTCAGGCACAAACTTCGACATGATCACTCAACGATAAAACAAATACGCTAGTCTTTGGCGAACTCAACTTGTGTGTGTTTGTAGTTTAATGTCAGACGAACAAAATGATGTATGTGTCAAATAAATGCGCTGCGTACTTTTCGCTGGCGCCATCTCTTAGGTAAACCGGAACTTCTTATGTATACGCCTGGTAGATGACGGAGCTTTGTGAGAAAAGAAGAGCAAGTTTTCGGATTCGAATGATTCAAACTCGCGTCGCCAGCTTTATGGACGAAAAGGGAGGGAAAAGTTAACGCGACGAAGCACGCACGGCCACGAAGACATCAGATAAATAAACTTCAAGCTCAACTCTTACTGAAAGAAAAGCAAAGTAAAAGTTATTTAAAACTGATTTTTGTTTTAGTTACAGTGTTTCGTGCATCTATGAGCTAATATTCTATTGACTACTATTTTGTTAGATTCTATACATATGAAAGCCAAGTTATATAATTCGTTAAAAGTTTCAAAAACAGTATTTAAGGTCCAAAGTGGGAATAAACAAAACTTCATCACACACTTCATCAAAACAGAATGTGTCTCAGGTGCTTGCTTGCAAAATTGAAAGTCATTTACTTCAGTACTTTCTCACTCATTTTCATAAAATGTTTACATGCTTTTCAAAAGGGAAAACCAGTCGCTTTCCCAAGGGTGAGAATTCGCCACCTTCCCTCAATAAATAACAAAAGACAGTATGCGTATTGAAGCTTCTTCTGATGGTCCGTGTCAGAATATGGTCAATCCAACCACTGGATTCCTGGGGGTGAATAGTCAGAGTTATTGTCTTGATGTAAAAATGAAAGGAAACCGCACTCTTTGTTCTTCTCTCCACTTCAGCGACCCGCAGGAAGAAATGGTGGATGAAGTCAGGGTTGCAGTCTAATACGATGTTAAATACCGAGCACATGTAGGTCTTGCGGTGGGGTCAAATTTCTGATAATTTATTTTGTAAATAAAAGTTATACTTTGACTAGCTACTTCTTTGTTGGATTGAAGAAGCCTACGAATATAACTAATCATACTGTTCAAGGCAAAAGGATTATTTTGATCCTTTGTGTTAGAAATAAATTGAAACGGCAATCCTGTAGAATGAAACTAAAATGACTAGCAAATCTAAGCGCATCACATTGTTCAAACACTCACATAGGCTTGTATGCGTCTATTATATTATTATTATACCAGATACAAATATATTGGGGCTCGAGACAAATCTTTTTAAAATTTTTCCGGCCGGTCCGGGCTTGAGCCAAGAATTTTTAAAACTTATCGGGTCGAATTCTGGCCCAAAAGTTCTAAAGCTTTCCGGGCCCGTGCTGGGGCTGTACAATCGGGCTGGATTGGGCTCAGACCGAAAAATTCGGCCCGTGCAGGTCTCTAGTGCTAATGCTCCTTTTGAAATGATTGCTGGTGGTAGTGATCCTTTTCAAATATTTGGACGTCTCTTTACACATATCGGCAACTTAGATTGTATACTTCCAAATAAAAACCACCGTTGGTTTTCGTAAAAGAATGCAAATTGCTAGTGCTAGTGCTCCTTTTGAAATGACTGGACGTCTCTTTACACATATCGGCAATTTAGATTGTATACTTCCAAATAAAAACCACTGCCGCAGTTTTATGTAAAAAATTACCACCGTCGCCATCGCTCTAGGCTTGAATTTTCTTGGAATTGTTTTGTAAGTAAGCGATTACTACCGTCGGCGTCGTAGCAAGCTTTAATCATACATGTTACATCTGATGTTAAGGAACCTTTTATTTCTTCCCTAACCTCGTTTTAGTTCTTACATATCTTAATAAGTTTTCAAATTAGATTACTTTATGTGTGTTCTAATTCTTACAAACAATAAATTGTTTTCTTTAAATATAGAAATTTGTAATACTGCTAACAATTCTTTTAGCAAAAAATAATTAGTTTTTATGTGTAATTGAGAAGAAATACAACCTTTTAATTTGCAAGACTAGTTATTTAGTCTTGCCACCCATGGTCCACTTAATAATATGGCACACTTTCGATCGGTACAAGTAAAGCATGTTAGACGGCATCAACATTAATAATTTCTGTTTTATTTTCCTAATTTTCATCGATGAAGTAGTACAATGACATTCTAAGACAGACATTGACCGCTACTTTTCCATCTCTTTACTCTAGAAAAGTGTTCTCTAAAATATTATCTTCCACACATAATGAACTTTAGCTATAGATTTTTTCTTCTGTTTAGAATAAAAGAAAATCTGAGAAAATTGAATTTCTTGAAGAAAACCTAGGTTAACTTTTGATTTTTAGTCGGTGTGTTTAGAAACTTTAATCTGATTTAAAAGTATATGTTACATACAAACTATGTACCATATGTTGATTGATTTCTGGAAATCTTACTGTTTTCTTTTAGAGAAAGTTGACATCGAGGCTCTTTGGAATTACATTGTAAAGTTATTTATTCGCATTTTGTGTAGTGACGTGATTGTGGATTATGGTTCGACCATGTACGGGACGATTCAGGTTCAAGCCCAGCACTCACCAGTCAACCTACGAGGCATTCTATTGTTTAGCTCAGACATACTACGCAAATGTTAATATTATCTTTATTTAACATAATTGGTATTTCTCCCCCTATTTCCTTCATCACTGAGGAGAGCTAATATGATGAAGAAAAAACGTATAAAATTAAAGTTTCAAGCTAGATTAAAGAGTGAGATTCTGAATGATTATTGTAAAAGTACGGGTGGCCCGTTTGCAATACCGCATTCAATTAAGAGTTTAATATAGAATATTTTCTTTGTACCCCAGTTCCTATGCTCCAATGATCGAGGTCGCGGACTTTGGCTCAGCACCAAACGCAGACGCGAGTTCGAGTCTTTCTGTTGGGCATTGCTCACTGATGATTGCCATAGCTTTCATCTCTGTACTATGACAGCATTTCACTAGCAAAACTCAAGAAAACTGTAGTCTATTTCATGTTCACATCAATGTTTGAAGACAATATTGAGTTCAATATTTCGATTAAATATGTGACCACAGAGAAAAGCGCAGCACACGAAGTAAATTTCACGTGACTCCTGATAACTAGAGCCTAGTGGACTAGTACTTTCGAATATTTTCTTACTCACCGGTCTGAACTCGGGTAAAGTTTTCCATGTTTGTGAATTTTCTAAATATCACATTCTACAAATTGAATTGAATATTATTTAAGGTATTTAGGCAACTTTTTATTCACTTCAATGGATGATGATGAGAGAATTAGTAGAATGAAGAAAAGTTGAAGGAAACGGGAAAACTCATGCATATTGTGTTTGTCCCGTGGAAAAAAGCGTATATGACATGGGCTACAATCGAACGGATGATCTCAAGCATTAGAGATGAGTGAAATGCTATGATACCATTACATGTTTGTACATTTTTCTAAAATACTGCATTCATTGATGTTCAGTTAGGATGATCGATGGCTGGGATTGAACACATCACCTCCTAAATACTATGCGAATGCTCTAGCACTGAGCTATTTCCCATTTACATATGAACACACCTTCGTAAGAGGATTGTTAAGGTTTTAAATGGTGATTGCTTGTGAATCTTAGTGTGAGTCATGTATTTGAATAAGAAGGATTAAATAAGATCACTTATTTTACACCTATTAAAATGAGTAGACTAGCGTATAAGAAAGAAAAGAAAAGGGTGAATTATTTATGATCTTTAAACGTTTTTTAACTTGATTTCATAGGAGTATGCAAGCGGAGTAATAAACGTGCCACATCCGCTTAGTCAAGTCAAGTTCCCAACCAGATCACATATATTCAGTTCAGGACATGACTGCTTTTAGTTTAAAGGAACTTAAATTAGTGGCTGCGTAGACCTTACTTTCAAGTTTAGTACTAATCAGAGCTGAAATGGGTCACCAAATCAGGTTTAATATTCGCTAACTCAGAGAGCAAAACAGATCCATTTTAATATGGCCTATCATTCTTACTGTTTATTCATGTACAAAATTTGTCTATTTGTTCTACATATTATTTAGAATTTGAATTTATGTCTTCTACAGATCTATGGCTCAGGCGAAGAAAAGATAAGGCAAAGGATGTTGTAAAGAGAAAGTCAAATCCTAAGTTGAAAGTAGAATCCCTCCATTATTCTCCTTTGACTAATAAAAAACCTCAAAAGAACTCATCAAGCGACCATGGCTCACTGTTAGAGCGTTCGATTAGCATTCAGAAAGTCATGTGTTCAATTCAAGTGATCAATCACCCTACGTAAAATGTTTCCTCGCTCGCAACGGGGAAATGTCAAAATGGTACCTTCAACTTAGAACCTTGGTGACAACTTCCCACATCTTTTCCTCCCTTCCCTATTCCGTCCACCTTCGACTTTTTAGAAATCCAAACCAATTATGTGTAATGTTTGCGAAATATTACATTCTGTACTAACAGAATTGAATAAAAAAGGAATGAATGGATGTGTATTTTAATCATAAAAATAAAATTTAGTTGAAGGAAATCAGTACTATTTAACCCATATAACGACCCAAGTTCTGTAAAATGAAATTTTATTCATAAAATAAAATTTAGTTGAAGAAAATCAGTAGATCTACTGTTTAACCCATATTACCATCCGAGCTCTGTAAAATGAACACACTGGACTGTTCATTTAAGAAACTATATTTCTTTAGTTCGTTGCGTGATACACAATGCTCTCAAGTAGTGTGAGTTCAACTCGCAGCATATTCAGATTTTCACCGCTTTCTTACGCTATGAGTTTACTTATTTCCAATCACTACGAACTGGAGCGAAGGTATAAAAGTAAGCACCTCAGAAATTAGATTAAGCATCAGGTCACTTCTACGGTATCCATACTTATGTTCTCCCCTCAGCTGGAGAGGTATTTTATTTAATTGTAGGAGTCAACTGACAATACCAGGTGTCATTTACAAGTTAACTTGGCCAGGTTCTAAGGTAAAGCTAACATTTCAGCATTATCCTGGTGTGAGCGATGAGAAACCCTGGTAAAACTCCCGTTAGAATGTGTCCCGCTAGGCATGAACCGAAGATTTTTCGAATGCGAAAGAAGCGCTCTATCATCTGAGCCAAGTCCTTCATTGTAGAATATTTAACAAGATTGGATTTAATCGTAATTCATACACTTTAATCGTGATCATTCTTCACAACTGAATATTTTAAGACGAGATGCATTATCAAAATAATTCAAGTCTTCATTAAATGAATATTTTTACCAGAAGATATTAGCTCATTTTTTCTCACAAGTATAAATTGACAACACTGAATGAGTCATATCAAAAGAAATTTGACAACTATGTGCATATTTTTTGCTTCTGTTTAAACTCAAAGAGTCCATTGTTATCTCTGACGTATTAGTGATAAAAAAATTCAAAATAACTTCATCTCATCTCATTCTCAGTTGAACATCAATAGCTTCAAGACAATGATTATGCACACAAGTTTAAAATAAAGGTATTTTCCCACTTCTTATAATAATATTAGTTTTACAATGTATTTGGCAATATTTTATCTCTTTCTGTCTTTTCATCTGTCTCTATTCAAGATAATCATGTATTTATATATTATTTACTGACATATTCAATATTCGGATGATTATAGTAATAACTTCCCTCTTCCTTAACCCCATCATATGCCTAACGGATTACGTTCCTTCGCAAGCATTTTTTACACAAACATCGATCTGCGGTAGGGGAGTTGAAAGTATGCGGAAAGGTGTCCACTGGGGCTATATTCAAACTGCCATCCCGGCATTTGCCTGGTGTAACTGAGGGAAATGTCTTTTTCGGTTGAGCATCGAACGCTTGAAGACAATGTTTCCACATGAGTTTAAAATTAACGTATTTATCCACCTTTTATAATAGTATTTGTTTTACAATATAGTGTATCTGTCTTTCTCTTTATCTGCATCTATTCAAGATAATCATGTATTTTATTATTTTTTCTATCTCCATGTCTGTCTTTCTCTAATTTAACAAACGTTTGTGTTACTATGTCTCTGTGTATATATGTGTGTTTCTATCTCTTTATTCTGATCTGTCGATTTCTCTGTATACTTTCTATCAGTCTGTCTCTTTCCGTGTCTCTCTCTTTCTCTGTTTTAACAAATGTCTGTGCTACTATGTCTCTGTGTATAGATGTGTGTTTCTATCTCTTTATTCTGATCAATCTGTCTGTCCGGCTATTTTTCTCTCTACTTTCTATCAGTCTCTCTCTCTTTCTCTATTTTAACAAACGTTTGTCTTACTATGTCTCTGTGTATATATGTGTTTCTTTCTCTTTTTTCTGATCTATCTGTCTGTCTCTCTCTCTCTATGTGTCTATCTCTCTGCTTTCTATGAGTCTGTCTGTCTCCATCTCTGTCTTTCTCTATTTTAACAATTGTTTGTGTTACTATGTCTTTGTCAGGCCCGGTTACTTAGGGGGGCAAAGATGAATACAGAGGGCGCAATGACGGGGAGGATGTCAAGGAGTAACACAAAATTATTTATTTATTTATATTATTCACGAAATTTATAACAAGATTGTAGCATTTTTGCAAAGAATATACGGACAAATATTACAGTACAAAATCCAGTACTATCTCTTTTCTTTAAACTGTCTGTCTATTTCTTTCTCTACTTTCTATCACTCTATCTGTCTGCCTCAATCTCTGTCTTTCTCTATTTTAACAATAGTCTGTGTTACTGTGTCTCTGTGTATATATCTGTGTTTCTATCTCCTTTTTCTGATCTGTCTGTCAATTTCTTTCTCTACTTTCTATCACTCTGCCTGTCTCTCTGTCTTTGTCTAACATTCATCTGTGTTATAGTGATAAAAATATAGAGTTATTGTCATAGAAGGGATATATTGTATAACGGATTTTCCTCATCTCTCAAAGTTAATGTACTTCCAAAATCGGTTTTCATTATTTCTTACTATAGAGATAAAGTTTCCAATTTTCTAAGTTTAGATGAGTTTCCACACATTGTGTTTAAATTATTTAAGATTTCAAGTTATGATTTTCAATAGTTATCTATATATGTTTCTATCTTTTTTTCTGATCTATCTATCTATTTTTTCTCTACCTTCTCTCTCTATCTATTTTAACAAAGGTGTATGTCACTGTTTCTATGTATACGTGTGTATTCCTATCTCTTTTATCTGATCTATCTATCTGTCTAGCCTCTCATTTAAAAAAGCTAACGTCAAAAGCAGTAATCTCCAGTCATATTATATGCCCGTCTGATGGTGCACCTGTTACTTCGGAGATCGATTATTTTTACTAAGCTTTTTCTCATTTACATCAGACAACGTTAAAAGATGACACCTTGAACACAGGTTCTACGAAAAACTGTCTAGGGCTAAGTTCAAGGTGTCATCCCAACATATCCCTCGTGTAACTGAGGAAAAGCCCTAGGAAAAGACTAATGGTCTCCACATCCATGGAGTGGTCTAAAACTTGAATTAAATAACTCATATTTCTCTGGTGTGACTAAGGATCAAATGTAGACTTTAATCCATTAGGTAACTTTTCCTCGGGCTAAAAATAGGATAATGAGCAAACCCTTCTCATATGTGTCGCTCTGAATTTGAATTTGAATTTTATGTTTATGCCTTTAAACATCTGAGGCTCATATTCAGATGTGCGAGGGGAAAGGATGCGGAGGAGTGTCGACTAGGGACTATGTTCATGGTGTCATCCTGACATTTCAATGATGTAACTGAGGAAAGCCCTTGAAACAAATCTGTCACGATAGTCAGCTGCATGGATTAAACCTAGGACATCGCAAAAACTATCCCAACGCTCTATCAGTGATCTACGGTGGTGTTATATATTTATGTGTCGATTGCTTATATTTTGGACAAGGCTAAAACATATAATAGGAATACTAACTACGGATTTTACTACACACTTGTTAGTCTTGACGCCAGTCACACTCTCAATTACCAGTGCTTTATTATTCATGATAACAGGTGCCGAGAAGTCTTCCAAACATGCATAAGACCCAATTCCCAAACATGCATAAGACCCAAACTGCAAACATGCATGCAGAACACATTAACTTTAACATTTAATTCAATTAGGATCAATATAACCTTATCCAATCATTCACGTGTGTATACTGGATCAGTGCGCTAAGTATATCTCTGATATTTCCCAGTTCAAAGTTACGATACCAGATTACCCATGCAGAATATCAAGATGCCCCACAAAGCACAAAGATAAGTAATGTAGCACGACTCAACTTGCTTGTTTCCGTATACGTAAAGCATATTTACTATACAAACAAATATATTAGTCGCTGTGCGCACTATAAAACATATTTACACAAACACCAAGATTTCCAGAACGATGATATTCAAAATATCATTATTGATTCAATGTAAGAATCCATCATTTATATAATTCTAAAACCATAAACAAGTTTCTTCTTTATTTCTCTTAATCCCAAACAAGGCTCGGATTGGACTTTGGTTTAAAACGAAGTATTCATTAGTAAATCTTAACTAAAAATATTTAGTTTACTTCTTATAATCTGACAGGCGGTTGAATTTTTTCGCTTACTCTAGTATAATAGAAATTTACTAGGAATTTATGGTGCACACTAGTATAATGGAAATCTACTTATTTGAACATATTTATATTTACAATCATCACCGCTGAATGGAAAAACATCTTGAAGATACGTTTAGCCGTCTCCATTCAGAGCTAAAATGGGTTACTTTTAATGTTGATAACTAGCTCTAATCCGAAGAGAGGTGATTCGATCTCAAAGTTCAAGTGAATAATATATTTTTGCCTGGTTTGACTAAGGAAAACAGATGAAAAATTAAAAACCTCCGTGAAAAATTCAGAGCTGAAAACATATATCTAAAGTTTAAGCTAGGTTGAAATCGAGGTCGCGGACTTCAGATAAGCACCAAAGGCACACGTGGGTTCGAATCCTTCTGTTGGTCATTCCCAACAGCTGATTTCCATGGTTTTCCTCAGTTTCTTCTAACGAATGCGTACTTCATACCTCTAATAATCTACTTCTTGTTTTTTCCATCTCTGTCTCAGAAAGAGTGCTCACCAGAGGGCGGAGGAGGACGTCATCCCTAAGAATTATGAAGGGGTTATGTTACATATATAAATTAAAATTGTGTATTTCTCTATCTCGAAATAATCTAACAACTTCCTTCCTTTTAAAACGAACTCTGAATCACACATTCACTCGCATACAAGAAAGAAGGTTTTAATGCGCTGAGCTTACCAAACAAGAAAATAATCCCATCACTTCCTTATTTTTCGTTTTCAGCAATATCTAAATCAAATGTTTAACTTATCTGAAGAAATTACACATAAGAAATTAAGAATAAGAATTTTTTTTCTTCCTTATGACTCTGATGAAATGCAAATGTTTCAATAAAATCTTCCAACAACAGTTGAACATTCTGACCTCATGAGCTTCAATTTGATTTTCTCCATTGTGCTAATCATAATTCGAAGATTTTCTAAACATCAACATGAGGAAATGTACACATTATCTATCATGTGTCCTTTCCAAAGAAGTAAACACGATAAAGTTCAACCTTCACCTGCAGATAAGGCATCCCACTTATTCATTCTTTAATAAGACACAGCACTGTAAGCTTCTTCTTCCTGTTCAAGTGTTAACAACTAAGATGAAAATTCGTTTCATGAATAAAAATGTCTCACGCTAACAACCAACATTGATCCATTCAGTACTTTCCTCAAACTTTTCTGATAGGCCCACCTTATGGTGCAGTCAGTATATTCTTTTAACTTTTTCTGATAAGCCCGCCCAATGGTGCAGTCAGTATGTTCCTTAAACTTTTCTGATACGCCCACCCAGTAGCTCAGTCAGTATATTCCTTAATTTTTCTGATATGCCCGCCAATGCTACAGTCAGTACTTTCCTCAAACTTTTCTGATACGCACGCCCAATGGCGCTGTCACTATATTCCTTAAATTTTCTGATATGCCCCGCCAATTCTACGCTAAGCTCAAGTGACGGTCTGTGACGTTACAAACCTCTCGCACAATCAGCCAATCACAGCGCTTCGACACTGTGACGTCACAGAACTCTCAGTCAATCAGACGCTCAGAAAAAAAGTGAAAAAGTTACATAAATTCTACTTAGGTCCAAGGGACTACCTGTTGGAGGGGGTATGTTCTTCACAGCACCCACTTTGAAGTCCGCTTTCTTGAATCTGAATTTCTTAAATGGGAAAGGAGTCGTGTAACATATTCTGCGCTGGAAGTTTAGGAGAAATGCGTTTGTGAAGTCAGTTTTACAGTAAATGTTTTGTTGCGAGAGATAAGGGTATGTGACATTACTCTCAGCTAATGATTGAGTAAGGAAAAAAATAACCATTTTGTTTTGTAGTAATGAAAGAAATGAACCCCAAATGCACAGAAATTCATAGGGCACCTTAGTCAGGAACAGATTCATGCATTTGGGTTTCATTTCCTTTATTATTTCAAAACTAAATGGATGTTTTGAGCCTACTCCATTATTAGCTGAGACTGATGTCACATACCCGTATCTCTCACAATAACACGTTTACGGCAAAACTGACTCCACAAACGTTATTCTCCTAAAATTCTAGCCCAGAATGACGATATCGACCCTCTTCCCATTTAAGATCAATCCGATCAATCGAGATTCAAGATGGCGACCGTGAAGAACATCCAGCAGATAACGCCTTTTTATCTAGTACTCATTACGGTATATTTTCTTTCAACAATTTAAAAATATGAGGATATTTTCACAATTTTTTAATTATGTCGAGAAGGAAAATCTGACTTTGAGATAATCGATATCTCTCGCAAAAATACGCTCGAGTTTTTCAAAATCTGTATGCGATCATACTTTGACATTCTAACCAAGACGGAAGAAAGAAATTTATATTTTTTGCCTCTTCAATATGTTTGCTTGTTAGACTACCAGGCATTTGGGATCATAACAAACACCATGCGCATTATTGAATTTCATATGTCGCTTTAACTTGTCTTTGAGTAATGAAGTGAGTGCAGTAATTATTCTTCCTGTTAGTGTGTCGCATGTTCAATATCCAGATTGCTAGTCAATCCTCAAAGCATCAAGAACTCAGCAAGCAAGTAGTTACATGCTTGTTTTCCAAATTGAAATAAACTGATATGTCCGGTTTTTAAACAATTTAGAGTTGGCAACCCTAGTTGCTGTTGTTGTTATTGTAGTAGTAGTAGTTGTTGTGGTTGTTGTGTGTAGTGGTAGTAGCTGTACCAGTAGTAGTGGTTATAGTAGTAGTAGTTGTTGTTGTTGTAGTTGCAGTAGTTGTCGTAGCTGTACCAGTGGAAGTAGTAGTTGTAGTAGTATTACGACTATTAGTGTTGCCAACGTATTGTAATCACCCTGAACCAACGATCGGGTACTTTGGCTAGTAATTAATGATACATGTATTTGTAAATAACAGATGGCGGTATTGTCGTAACTGTAGCTAACATTGAATCTACGCAAGTGAGTACGCGATAAGTTAATTCTGATCACGTATGTTGTCACAATTTAGGGTTCTCCAGTGTGTTTCGTCAGTTCTATCAGACTGAATACAGGTGTAGTAGCAATACAAATATCTTCCCATTCCGTTTTGATGGAATTGTGCTTGCCACTGGACGTCAATTTACAGACGCTAGACGGATTACGGCTTTGAATGCCCGCATAGCTACAACATACTGAGTAAGTAGATCTGATCCGTTTATCTGTGCTTGTTTATAGTTCATTTCTATTGAACATAAACGCATGCTAGTTTCCTTATCGTACAATCGATAGTTATAGTATCACATCTAAGAATTACCAGTAGCTTTTACCCAGATTAATTATTTAAGGATTATGAAATAGATATACCTGGTTTTACATTCCATCTTCAACAGTAGACAGAGAATAGAAAATAATGCATAGAAAACGCACGTTCCCAAATACAAATTTGCGTTACTACATTAATTAATGGAATTAACGTAACCGTAATGTTACTACTTTAGCTTGTATAAATACTGGAAATATACAAAATTCCATTCTAAGGAATAAGAAAACTTCACACTTCTTCTAACTACCGGAACAAAAACATTGAGACAGATGCACTTTTCCTGTTTACTTCAACTAGGATAATGTGTATATGCGCACAATACAACCACAAATAATTCTGGCACAACCGCAATACAAATTAATCATGGTTATTTATACTTCAGTTTATCGTTTGTTTAAACTATAATAATTTCACTTGCGTTTATATCCACTCAGCAACAGATATTTTAAGGATTCTTTGAACTGCTGAAACTTATTTTCATCTAATGAAGTGGTTCCCATTGTATTATGGAGTTCCGTTCTATTATTTAGGTTTTATTTTCTAATTTTGTTATGGCAAACATGACTCAGGAGTACTAATAATAAAAGTTATCAAATATATACATTCGACTAATATCCTCCTGGAATTTTAATTGAAATGATCATTTTGTGAACACCATATCTTCACAATTTTCCAATACAAGAGTTTTAAATAAAATATAAATCCATATTTACGATGACGATACTGCTACTTAAGACTAAGTGATTTTTTAAAAATATATTAATATCTTGCACTCTTTTAGTTTTCTCAAATGACACTTGGTCCCCACTTCGTGAACAGTTTCCAATAGTAGAGAAGTAGCCGAATAAATTATCGATTTAGTTTAGAGCTCTTGAATTTATTCAAGACATTTAGGCATTTAACTGAAACATAGGCTTTATTTAGTTCAGTGTGAGATATAATTCCGTGAGAATAGACATGTTTCTTTGCGTCTCTTATTCTGATACTGAGAACTACTATTTATAGTTAGTGTTTCGTAATGTTTCTTGAAGGAACGTTGCATACTTATGTATTGATTCTAAGCAGGGAATTCTTCCCACAATGGAGACTAAGGGCCAATTCTACAATCGACCGCTAAACTTCTAGTCAGCGCTAAGTTGAGACCAAGTCTGATTTTGGCCAATAAGAGTACGCAAAATAAGAGTTGGCCTCAACTTAGCGCTGACTAGAAGTTTAGCGGTCGATTATAGAACTGACCATAAGTTTTAATCTCTAACAGGTAAGGCCAATTTCGACCTTCAGGGGGTCGTTTTAAGTATGTCACCCTGGAAACAAGTAACAAAATGGAAAATAGGATGGACATAAATAAATATATAAAAGAGGAGTTACTTGTGAAATAAATATTTTATTTTTTAACAACTGTTATATCTATTTACACATAAAGTCGTGATCGTTTCATTTCTTCATTGAACCTAATTAATGGAAGATTTGATCAGTCGTTCTTACAACTACGATATCTTTTATGAATAAGAATATTTCCATGCCTTTTTCTTGGATAAGCGAACACAAAAATTAATACTGTTTGTGTATGGCACATGACCGTGCACAATTTTATTTGTATTCAAGGTAATAAATAATAAAGAAATAGTTTGATTTCTGCGATGATCATTGATGAGGCCAATGCAAAACACTTCTAGTAGTACAAACCAGGAAATAGTTTGTTGTATTGTATAAATTCATCTAGAATAAAAATGAACATGAAATTAGTAATGCATCAAAACATTTATGAGCTTTGACAATGAAGTTCCAGGACTGCTGTTGTAATACTCTTAGTATTAATAAAAAATGCATGTGCTACGTGTCAAATTAAAACTATGCTTTTCCTCTCTTGAAGGGGATTTAAAGCTTTGGGAAAGTGAAAATCTGTCTAACTTTTAAGATCGGTAGTCAAAGGATTCTCACATGGAACGGAGAGTGAACATCAACAGAATAAATAAATAGAATGTTATGTTTTGAATAAATAAACAGATGCAATGCATTCATTGAGGCAGGGGAATCGGATCCGTTCGTATGGAATCATATTGTAAGGAGCGATGAGACTTGGTTCATAATCAAAGAGGCAAAGCATGGAGTGGAGGGCATTACGCTCACAAACTCCTAAGGTGTGCCTCCAAAAGTCGAAAATAAAAACAATACTGATCACGTTTTTTCGACAACAGCGCACCATTCATAAGGAATGGCTTTCTGAGGGCGCAGCAGTTAATAGTACCTTTTATCTGGAAATTCCCGATCGTTCGCCGACGCAAATTCATTGTGTAAGATCACACTTGCTAGTATGTGACAGCGTGTTTCTCCTGAATGTCAACGCATCGGCAGACTCAGTATTGTCCGTGATACATTTTTTAGCCAAACGCGGGATTCCCAGGCTGAAACAACCATCCTACACCCCAGCCAGCGATTCAGCTCCAAGCCACTCATTTCTGTTTCGTAAACTGAACTGACATTGAAAGGATGATGCTTCGTGAATGCTGACAAGATAAAAAAAATCCTAACAGCCTAACTTAACACCTATTACGCAAAATGGCTTTTTAACAACTGGTTGTGCAATCAATATTATACATCGAGAACGAGAATTACTTTGAATGTTCATGATCACAGTTTCAGGTAGTGCCATTAACTTTACTTGTAACAGCAGCAGTCCTGGAACTTTATTGTCAAACATTGTATACATATATTTTAAATGTCTATGTTTTCAGGATTATTTTTCTCTCTAGACGTTATGCTATATTAAAACAAACTATTACAATATCAAGATTGAAGTGTTCTAGTAATTATGGAAATGTATGAAATTTTATTATTTTTATTTGTAAATGACGAGCATGGAGGAAGACACTTTGGTTGCTGAAATATAATCTTGAAGTGGTCCTATGTAAAATATTGGTAATAGCTTTTAAACGAGAAGAGCATTTTCTTGCTGGGACACCGCATTGTGTTGAATTAACATGGCTATTTTTATTGTGAGGGTTCGATCCCAGCGGCAGACCATCCTGACTGAGGTTTCTCCAGGGTTTTCCTCAGTCACACCAGGCAAATGCCGGGATGGTACTTTCAACATAGGCCCTGGCTGACGCCTTCCCGAATCCTTTCCCCTCCCCTATCCCGACCAGAGCCTTAGATGCCAAAAGGCCATTAATAAAATTTAATTTTTAAACGGTCTTTGGGTCACACATTTACCTCCGGTCAGAAAACTATTCAGTAGTAGCAACATCTACAATCTCGTTCTCTTCCTTTTGGCTATTATGACACAGACAGTTGATGTACTTTTGTTACCTTAGTCTGAGCAAATTTGGACTGAGAAGATTTTATTTCACAAAAAGACCTTGTAAGCTTATGTTGTTTATAGTTTAATTATGACGCATATCAAGTGTTATAATATCAAACAATAGTTTTTGATGGAAACTTTCAGTTAGTTTACGTAGCTAATTGATATCTCATTAGGATTTTGGTAAAGACCGATTATTATTATACTAAATGGTGTTGCAAAGGACTCACCCCAATGGACATAACCGATTGTGTTTATACTTAGAGACAGACAGGATTCAATATCAATGATACTATTTTAGTGGTTTACTACTTGGTGGTGCACGCAAGACTGCATGTGGGGAATTCAAAATAATGGCACTTAGTGCACTATAGAATTGCTTATAGCATCATATTTTTCCAGGCGTAATTAGAAGTATTTATTAATTTTCTCAAAATCTCAAGGAAATAGCAATTAACTTGTGTAGTTAATTGCTCTCGTCGAAAGCTCTTGTTTGATATTTAATACTGGCTTTGCGCATAGTTATGACGTAAATCCGCATGAACCTTCCATGTTTGTTTGAGAACTAAACACTTTATATATATATATATATATATATATATATATAAATTAAAGTAACGATAACGATATATATATATATATATCGTTACTAATAACTTATGTACAAATGGGTCTCAGTATAAAGAGTGTGGTTTAATTGAATTCTCACTACAATATGATATTCAGATAATATAATTTTTGGATCTCGTCTCGAAGGAATGGAGTATGTGGATCTTTTATATTAGTTACTGAATGTCAAATTAATTGTCTCTCAAATATTCGAAAGTTTAAAATAACTTCACGTCACCCAGTAATTTCTTTACAATATTAATAATGGGAAACCTCGTTTTCCTGCTCTAGGTTAAAATAAGAACAAGCCCATGAAAATATTGTCTGCAAACTTTGGAACCAGTGTTTACGTTTTCGAATACGATCAGACGTCTTGTCAATGAAGGTATTTTTTTCCAATACACTAATATTACCAGTTTATCTAATTTGTCATCCGCTAGTTGAGTGACAGAAGAGCTTTTACGAAGAAATATTTGAAAAAAAAATTGACAGTCGCCGTGACCAGGACTAGAACTACAATCTTCTAGTTGTCGATCCATTAAACTACACCACAACAACACGACTAATTCTCTTTGTATATAGAATGTTTCCCATGTCTCGACATTCTTCCAACTCCTCATTGCTGGTTATGAAACCCAGGCACTTTACTACAGACGGATAATTTTAAGTTGAAGAATCTTCTGAGATCGTTCAAGAGAAGTGTGAGATCCGGGATCGAGTTCTGGTCACGGCGGCTGTCAATTTTTCTGTGTTAATTTCCCCATTTGCCATACACAAGAAGGTTCTATTTTTTCTAAGTAATTATATATAAGCTTTAATGACGTTGACGATAGATAGTTTAGAAGTCTATTCTATTTGGAGTGCTACCTCCACATCCTCCATGCGCCGTTCACTTGGCTTACGCATCACACAGGGATACCATTGACTGTTCACCTCACCTATTGAAACATTGACCTCGCAATTTTATGTAAATTACTATCTCCGATTTGCATTAGTTGTTCAATAGCTGGAAATTGAATGCAATAGAAAGTATATATCTAATGCAGAGAGAATAGTATCCACACAAGAAATATTAAAATTGGTCCAATGTAATTTCAGAACATGGAAAAAGTTTTAAATAAACTTACATTATTAAGTTTTGTATAAACATTCTGGCTTGGTCTATCTTGTACAATGCATTTTATTTGTCAGTAATACTGAAGCCCCAAGGATAACTGTGCTGCATGAAAATTTAAATTTCATTTTCTAAAATCAAAATAATACTGTTGCATACTTACCTCTAAAATAGTGATGTGATTATTATTTTGGGTAGGCTCTGTATGCCAACGGTTGAGCGGAAAAGGATCGTGCGTACCCGTGTTCATACGGACTGTAGTCAAAACTTCCTCTGTCGTATGCCACATGATCATAGCTATGCGGACTATGCTGTGGATAGTGAACCACCTCATAACTGACCACTTTTTGTTTAGTGCCTCTTAAAATAAGCATCGCACCTGACAGAACAAGCGAGAGGAGTCCCAATGTAAGAGCCTTCCACGTTTTCAGGGCAACGAAAGCCAGTGCCAAAGGTATAAGGGCGGTCGCCTTGAACTTCAGACCAAGGAGGAAAGGAATCACTACTTTCTTCATCAACCCTCTTTCTGAAAAGGAAAAACAAAATTTAAGTAACTTATGGTTACGTTGTACAGTGCGGACGATTCCAAAAAAGCTGTCCAAAAGTAAAAAAAAAACGCAAGTGATTGATCTCAAAATTTGTATTTGGTTATTTTTGCGTGGGAGGGGTCTCTGATTACGAATCTGAAGTCAGAGTTGCAAAATGTAACCCCTTCATCACCTATTAAGAATCTATATTCGTGAAACAGCCTATATATCATGTTACAAGCAAGATGAATATCATGTCCATGCTTTTATGGGTCGCTGATTACAAATCTGAAGTCAGAGTTGCAAAATTTAACCCCATTAACAAACATTTTAACATTTTAGCGTATACTTAAATGATAATTGTATTTAATGAAATGTGATGATGTTGTTTTTTAATAAATGATTCCAGATTGGATTTTGGGCGGCCATTTTGAATCCAAGATGGCAACTTTTTCAACATATTGTAATATTGTAATATCTGCTCGTGATGATACACCTTCATGATGAATTTCGTTTCTCTAGCTTGAACGGTGTGGAAAATAGATTTTTGGGTCTGCCATTTTGGATCTAAGATTGTGTCTTTTGAAACATTTTGTAATATTTTCTTAACTTACTACTGACTATATACGTTAATATCTAATTTGGTGTTTCTAGCTCCAGCGGTTTAGGCTCTGCACTCTATACAACAATAGATTTGGCGGCCATTTTGGATCCAAAATGGAGACTTTTTCAACATGTTGTAATATTTTCCGAAACTACTCATGATAATACACCTTTGTGCCAAATTTCGTAGCTCTAGCTTAAACGGTGTGAAAAATGGATTTTTGGGTCCGCCATTTTGAAAAGATTGAATAACAAACAGAACTTCGGGCACAACTTTTTGTTTTATATTGAAGAGAATACATTTGACTATAACTTTGAATAAGTCTTACAGCGGAGTAACACGGAGCAACATAACTTTTTCATAATAACATATCGTATTTTAACGCTTTCAATGAATAAAAAATCAAGAACAATTATTGTTTCACTAATAATTTATATTTTATAAATTATAATTTCGTATTTTTTAAATATATTCTACATACTTTCAGACGATAATTCCATTTTATGTGATTATGATCTGCTTCAGTCTAAAGTGTGTATACAACTTTCAAGACGTGCGTCGTTTACTGCCTCAGTAACACAATCGATTCCAATCGAACAAGGTAGCTTTGCAAAACACATAAAAGGAAAGAAACACATTTATAAGTAATTTTTTACTAATACAGATGTACTGTAATCAACCCAACATGAAAAATCCCTATATAGTTACTTTTTTTTACTTTTGGTCAGCTTTTTTGGAATCGGCCGCACTGTGCGATGTGTTTATTTTTTCATCATAAAGCATACATGTAATACTATTTCCATGCGAATTTCCAAAAGGCATACAGTAATACTTTTAAAGAAATTACCTGACATACGGTATTCCCAAGAAGCACAATGCACCAAGAAGTTTATTGTAATAAAAGAAGTATTGTAAACTAATAGATAATAACAAACATAAAATTAGTGATAACTGAAAAGCACATACTGCTCTCACTATTCTTCGAATTTTTATTCCTTGCAAAATAGAATGTTCTCCACAGAAACGCGTATTCTGCTCCTCATTTGACTCAAATCAACTGTCAAGAATTACTCCTATAAGCCGAAATTCAACGCTTCAACCTTAACTAATGGTGAAACAAAGAAAGACGGCTGGAAGGATGTAACAATATGATCTGTAATGTGCTGAGGTCCTGAGGATGAAGTGTTAGTATCTACACGCAAGAGGTATCGTAAGAAATGTGTTTTATCAGTGTTTAATTTGTATGTAGGGAGATGGTTGATATTTTTTCCTCTCTGTAATAATGTTCCTGGGGTTCTGTTTTCCGAACTATCATCTCAAACTGGGCTAAAACTGGCGTAAAATATGCTATTTTACATATGTGAGAAATTTTCCTTCTCTCTGGAAATTGCACGAATCGAACTCAGTGTACACTATACATGCTCCCTTGCGTGCAAACTGGGAGCTAAGTCAAAGAGGGAGCTAAGCCACAAAGCCAATAAAGTCGATATTACTATTTACTTTCATTCCACGGTCTATCCGACAACAAATTGTTATAATCAAGTTGCAGACAGAGATCAGGTGAATGGAAGCAAATAGTAATCAGGACTTTATTGACTTTGTGGCTTAACTTCCTCTCTCACTGAATGCCTCAATTATTTACTTATTTATGTCAACTTCAACTTGCAACGGATGCCATGGTTGAGTTTAAAGAGGAAGATAAATGGAACCAATTAAAATGGTTAACATTATGAAGATAAAGCATGCGTTAATTCAAAAACAAAAGAGCAGGATAGTGATGAAGTATAGGTTCTAAAGTTACCTTGAAGGCCCTGTAATGTTCGGAAGAGCTCTAATGATAATGATGAACTTCACATAAGTAATGCAACATTCATTTTCAGTAATAATGCAATACTTGTAATTATTTTTATACTTGTTTTATATATCCCTACGCTTTGAATTCATTAACCTGTTAGATTTGCAGTTTTGATATTTCTTTTTTCTGAATATACCTTTCGAGCTTTGTTAAATACGAATTTAATTTTTAACCTTTAGATATTTAAGTTCAGGCCGGAAAAGAGTAACGGAGAGAATATGGAAAGTCTGAGCCTAATTTGTAAGTACCATCCCGGCATTTGCCTGACGTATGTGACGAAAACACTGGAGAAACCTTAACCGGGATGACCAATTTTTAAAGTTAAGCACTAAAATGTGTAAATTGAAATAAGAATGTTCGAATTTGAAACCTCAGTTCTGGATGTTCTGGCAGAAAAAGATTCCTCCTGCTTCCATAATTGCACAAAGATTGATCAGTATGCTGTAGTATTATTAGTAATACGGGAATATTCTGGCATCAAAACCTACACTATAATGAGGTAGTATGTCACTTGCGAAATGCCAAACTTGTAATTTATAAACATCTGAAACTTTCGAAATTTAACTTACAAATGGAATTCTTTATAAATCAATTTCTTGCTACAAACTGATTCGAAGAATTACTTGGGGTATACTGTCACCTGCAAGAAAACCCCATGGTATATGAACTTGTGAGTTGACGATTACAGAGGAGTGATTCGCAATCGGGTTTCCACGAAACCCTAGGGTTCCTCGACGCAGTGTTAGGGGATCCGCGAAAATCCATAAACATGTATTAAGAACATTCGAATTATTGTTTGGTTCACCTACTTTACAATGCTATTTCATACTTTTCTCTAGATCAAGTTAAAATATTATGTACTATAAAGCAGGGGCTCCCAAAGGTTTGTTAAATGTAAACTTATTTGGGGTTCCCCGTGATGACAAATGTTGGGAAACACTGCTGTAGAGAAACTACAGGACTTTACTTCACACTAAAATTTCATTTTTTGCATGCATTCCGTTATATTATTCCCTAAAAATTGAAATTAAGATAAAAAAAAAGCTGAAGCTAATCTTGCCAACTTGCCGTTTGTATGAGCTCACCAACATAAGCAACAAATCAACAAATATATTAATGATGACAGGAAGATAACTTTCACTGCAAATGTTTATCGTGAATCCTAGTATTTTAGGAAAAGAGAGCAGATCGATTGTTTTGGAACTGTACACAGAGTAAGACGTGCAAGATCTCTGATCAGTTATTTCTTTCAAAAGAACTTAACGTTTCCTCTTTTAACTATTCAGACTGTAAGTGACATTGTATCTCCATTGTCTTGCATTTCAGTGTTTTATAAAGGAAACCATGCCTTGAGTAATAGGAAATTTGGTTAGAACATTCCAGAATCCCAGAGCACAATAATAGTGAAACTGATATAATACTTCTCAATATACCTAGTTCGTACCTTGTCAGCTTGTTTTTCTGGTTATCTTGATATATACTGACAGTAAAATAAATAACGTACAGAAATGGACGATAGCTGGAAGTTTGTGCAAATTTTTTTGTAGAAAGTCAATAATTAATTTAATAGATCTGCTAAACTATTTTCTAAGTGAAGAAGAAAAAGCAAAGTAAAGTTACTAATTCCTAATTACTGAGAAAGAATTTAGAAATCATTGTAGTCAATGATTATGAAGACTTTTCTGTAAGCTTACGACATAATTCATATTCTATTTTATTTTATTTTATTTTTCGACCAGGAAAACGTTATACATTTACGAATAAGAAAGCGTTTATTTCTTTAACTGGGCATTAATTTTTACTCTATAGAGTATAATATAAACAAATTACTTTATTACTGGTACATCAAATTCACATGGAAAGTAAACAGCTGGAAAGTCTAATTCTAGAGTCATTTTCGTTTTTGCATTTTTAGAGAAGCTTCGTTTTTAGAAATAAAACTTCCAGAGCTTCCTACCTTTCGATTGAATAATGTGTATTCAATTAATGATCCTACAACGCGAAGAAATAGAATCAAGCTCGTATTCTGAATTTAAAACGAATGATCAGATTTTGCCAAATGTAATTCAATACGATATCGTTGATTTGCTTGGAACATTAAGGCAACCAACGTTGAAAATTAATTCTTTGGAGAGAATTAGCAAAGCAAATAAATGTTATAACTGAAATTCGAAATTGTAACTAAAAATAATTTGTTTGCTGTTTCAGATTTTACATCTTTCAATAACTCTTTTAAGTTTGGGAGCACCCAAAAATACAAAAAAATTATAGAAACTATTAAAAATTATTTCCGAGTTAAAAATAAAAGAAAGTAAATTGTTTGAGGCTTTTTGGGAACATTGAATTATTTTGGGGTTTTTGAACGTCATATAGCAATTATAAAAACATATTTGGTTGATAAAATCTTTTCTTTCTTTTTGTTTTAATAAAAAAGGAGACCTTTTGGCAGTAGGTTGGGAATTAAACAGTCACTTTAGGTTGGGAATTAAAATATTTAATTATTTAGGAATCTTTAGAAAAAAAATATTTGCACACAAATTCAACGAGAGAACAGAGTGCCTAGTAACGAGCATCACACTTGTGCGTAAGCTAATTTTAAGGTTCAGTATTTTCCAAGTGACACGACTCGCTATTTAGTTAATAAGAACTAAAGCTCGTGTATCTTGGGCTCAAGGACTAAGCCTACCCGTTTCTGTATCTTGGTTCAATGGTTTAGTTAGTTAATTTTGAAGCAAACCGTTTGTCGGTGGACGGTGACTGATTTCATTTTGATCCCTATGCGCGTCTGAAATGAACCATCGAGCTATACGTAACAATACTTGATTGATCAGTTGATGTCGAAAGATAAACGCCAGAGCAAACAATTCACCTCGATCGTCTATTCAGTCTAAACGAATGTGGACCAAATGTTAAGTTCTCAGATTTTTTATGCTTGTTATCACTGTGCTGTCCGTTTATTAAAATAATGATTTCATTCTTGAGGTGGCACCCATTTCCAAATGGATCCTTGTCCAAAAAAAATTGAAATTAAGATATTATTAGCATTGTTGAGTTCATTTTATCATTTTTTTAAATACATTAGTAAGATTTTGCGTTTCCAAACCGTCTTCAAAATCATTTAATTATCTTAAGAAATTAAAAGACAGAATCATAATTAACAGTAAAAGTTGTATATATTTTTATCTTCTTCAATATGCTTTTGTGAGAAGGTAACATATTGGTAAAATACTTCTACGACTTTAAAAGATATTCATAGCTATAGCTACACATTTGCCCTAGCTTTGAAAATTAACAAGTGTTTTTGTCAAATTTCTCAACATTTATGGCGCTTGGACAAGCACCCGTTTTGAAATGGACGTCTCAGTTATGCACAGTTATGCAAGACTGTGCGCATAATAGTAATATGCTTTAAATAATATTTACGTCTTTTGCAAGAATTAAGACGTCCTTGGCTTCATATATTTATTAAATGTTTAATGGCATCAATCAGTTCAGTGTCGCTTTTAGACAGAGATCACTCTGAATTTCCTTTCTTTGAATATTGAATTTGAGTGAGGCTGAGTGAAGCTCGTGCCATATGTGTGAGTTTGTGTGGATGCCGAAAGTGAAGCAGATAAATATTCCTTGATTCATACGTGGATCGAGGGCGATCCAACATTTACAAGCGATGGCAAAATTATATTCTGTCAAGCTTATCAAATGTAGGTGAATAACAGAGAACTGATGGTTGTGGAAAATGTTTTTATTTCGGTACAGCAAAGGGATGAGACGGACTTCAAGTAAATTGTTTGTATTTTTTTTTTCGTTTAACCATCCATAATCCTAATAGTTTTACACTAGGTAAAACCGGATTTTTATAACAAGTTATTTCGCCCTTTTTTAGAAATTAGTTTTTATTCATAAAAAAATTATAATCCGAGCTTTAATTATAACATTTTCATAGTCTTATAACGGTTACCAAACAAAGCAGATTTTAAACTAGAGGACACTGACAAACACCAACAGGTTTGAATTGCTTAATATTTCTGAGAACATAATATAAATCAAGATTCAATAATTTGTCATGAATAATCATGAAGAACGGTAGTTCTTCGATTGACGTTCACAAACGAGTCTGTTAGCGGCACTCACAGCTAATTTCGGATCTAGCAAACTATAAACCCGATTTTGATGCTTGAACCTGCATTTGAAAGCTCTTTGCTATACTAAGGAACAGAAAAAATGGGTCGATAAGACCTCCCTGGAACCTCTAGGGCGGTTCGAAAAAAAATCATTTCTGTTGATAGCACTGACCCCAGACCATATAGGCGGTCAACGCTTCAATACCTTTCAAACGATGTATCACAGTCAAGATCGATGAAGGGGTTCAAAAGTTATGACTTTTTCTTTTAGCCCAATCACAGAATTTTTCACAAATGATCGAAAAGTGTGTCTGTCATGCTGTCTATCTATTTGCTTTAGCTCCAAATGGTTGGCACTAGGAGTTTTGGGGGTCAATTGCGGGTCTTCTGGGGTAAAAAATGCTTATTATTTTTATGGGAGTTACCGTTTTAGAGATATGAAAGCCTACCATGGTCCATAATCGACCTTTTGTATGAAGACTATACACTTTTATTTTAATAGGCAGCCTTACAAAATAAGTAATATCAGTGAAAAAAAAACCCTATGGGCTAAAGGGAAGAGTGACGCCAGAATTCTACTCACAAAAGAAGTGATATCCATTTTGCGAGTGATTTTGTTTGTGCCACTATGGCGTAAGGCGGGATAATAAGTCTCTTAATTTTATTACAAAGGAAACTCTTCTGCCATAGTGACACAAAGAAAGTCACTCGCAAAATGGATATCACTTCTTTTGTGAGTAGAATTCTTGCGTCACTCTTCCCTTTTCTCCAAAGGTTTTTTTTTTCAGTGATTACAATAACATAGATTTTACATAAGTTATTGATAGAAAAAGATCCGAAACGATACTTCAAAAGTTCGTACCTGATAATTAATATGTTAAGGTTCTAAAGTTTATTTTAAAAATTCAAATTTATTGCTTCGAAATGTAATAAAAAATGAATATCCACTAATAACAAGATTATTTTTGTTTTTAGCGGGTGTTCGTCTATTGTTTTATAGCAATACTTGCACAAAACTTGAATTTTAATTTGGGTACATTACTCTATTTCTCTATTGCACTATTTCTTGTAACATATAAAGGTCCTAACAGTAGCACATACTCCTTAAATCTTTAAGTATAGTGTTTTAGTACTTCAAGAATACTTGTACCGAGTTTATTTGTTTCAGACTCTATAAAATTCAACTAAAGTCTTTTCTAATAAAGTTTTATAATCAATAAAAGACTTACCTTGCACAGTATGACTGTCAGACAACGGTACTCTAACTTCGCTGGGAATATTATCCAGAAGAAACTTAGGAACAAATGGCAGCATCTGACCAGAGACGATCTCCTTCGGGATGCGAACTTTCAAATCATGAGTAGAAAGAAACTTATCCACTTTATCCAACACTAATAGTCGCATAGCTTCCTTTCTTTCATCCTCGTTTTTAGGCAAACTCTCTTCCAAATATTCAGGGGATTCTTCCATTTCAGTAAAAGCTGATTTACTATTCTTTACAATCGACAAAGTGTCTGTGATATGAATATTATCTTTCTTTACGGCGGTGCTTAAGAAACTTAAAACTTTTGGTTTAATACAAGCAATGGAACCTCTTTGAATACACTCATCGTAGATTCTCCTGAAGAGTTCGGGTGCATACGCTGAACTTGAAAAACTTCTAGCTGTTTCCATTGTATCTTCGTTAACATCGGCAATTGATTCTTCTTGTGGCTCTGCTTCAGGTTCTTTTTCAGTATCCATTTTATCTTCCATAGCCACTGGCATCTCTGTGGTACCAAGTTCAGTTGTTGTTTCACTCATTTCTGTATCCATCATAGTAGTAGTTACCATCTCCGTCGAAGTGACAACAGAAATCAGAGTAAATAATAAAACCCATTGTAGTCCCATAATGAATGGGTTACTTCCAAGTTTCACTTGAATAAATTCACTTCTTGAATATTTACCTACCGATTTTAATTTTATTTTATCACAGGACAAGCCGTCGTCGTCCAGTACGCACTCTACCTACCACACGTTCAAATGCGTGCCATGGCCTCAAACCAATCTTTATATATGACGTATAACTTATTAGGGCTGTCTGGCGATTGATGCCCCAATCTTACGCATTCTAATGAATAATTCATTCCGAACGCATTTGCGAACACTAACATCGTTTTAAAAGCCACAAAGCGACCAATGCACATGTCATTATCAATGAGGAATCAATAACGGTAACGCGCAACGGAAATCGGCATACGTGCTACACACATGGAGAAGAGTGGAGAGGTGAAATCTATTTCTCTAAGCAGTCCACACGCGTATTGATGACTAGGAATCCTAATCATATATAAAACAGCATACGTCCTTGAAAATAAAAAAGAAGTCTAAAAAAATGTCACGTTTTGACACAGTGACTCTGTTTAACATTCATCACATACAAGAACTCGAACGAAGGTTATGCACCGAGGCTACCTTCAATTTCTCTGGGAAATAAACTAAACACCAATTAAATGCTTCCTTCCACTATTCTGATATTTCTGCTATTTTTCTTTTTTTAACAAATGACCCATCTATTTACTAACATTCAGAGTGCAACGATGTAGTGTGCAGAGCTTCAACATTTTTTTTAATAATCTGAAACAGAGTAACACATACATTTAGAGACTCTCATAAATACTTCCATCCTTGTGTTAAAATAAATAATGTGTTTTATAAGTAAAAGATTGGTTTAAGAAACTACGTTTAAATATGTCTATATAAATCTATCCCAATATTAAATTGCCATAAAAACTAATAATTATTTAACAGCAAGTAGAAAATTTCCACATAGTCTATATTAAGTTTAATTTTTATTTTTAAATACTGATAGCTAAGTGTGACTTCTGTTTTACACAGGAGAAAAGACTACTGTCAAGTGTCAACATTGTACCAAGAAAAGAATGGATAAACTAATTTTCTCAACTGTAGTATGATTTCATGCTAATATACGCCATGTTTACGTTTTGTGTAATTATTGAATACAATTATGCGGAATAATCAATAATCGTAGTGACTTTTAGGCACCTATGGTACATGCCGGGTCAGGGTAGGGTAAAGAATGCGGAAAGGAGTAGGCCAGGAGCTAAGTTGAAGATACTATCTCGATATTAGCCTGGTGTGACTGAGGAAATCGCCCGGAAAAATCTTTTAGGATGATCATCTGTTCTTATCTAACACTGGCCCTCCGGAATGTAAAGCCGACGCTCTACCAACTGAGTTGCGGCCACTCGTTAGTACTGTTATGATTTGTCAAATCTGTGTTTAAAATAGGATATTTGTGAATCGATACAAGTGTAACTACTTGGTATAGTAGTATCCGAAGCTCACTGTTCACAAAGCATTAAATGGTCCTAAGGTCACAGGGGTGGTTCAAGAATTACGTAAGCATTAAAGTGGGGAGGTGTTCAATGTTTGCTTATTTTTACTGATAAGGGGAAGAGGATCAGAACAATTCTTATGTAAGATTTGCTTAAAATATTATTAGTGTACATTTAAAAACTTAAACAGTTTTTTTTACTATGAAATAACGATAAGTAATTTGACGGGTATTTCCTTAGCACAATGGTAGAGATCAGGTACGTAATGTTTACTTGCTTACAAGGGCGAGGGGTTATAATTAAACCAAATGTGCTTATGTAATATTTGAACTTTCCTTAATTACTGGAATCCAAAGACCTATTTACTTCTTTATTAGCATCAACCCGAACCCCAGGAAAAATAATTGAAGATGCCTGGTAGCGGAAATTACACACGTTAAAAGTATTTAACCCCAAGTTTTTCTCTACCGAGCAGCCGTAGCTCAGCCATTAGAGGATTTGGCTTAGCAATCGGAAGTTCCTAGGAACGGTCCCAGCTGCCGCCAATTCTGACTGAGGTTTTCCATGGGTTTTCTTCAGTTACGCCAGGCAAATGTCCGGATAGTACCTACAAAATAGGCCCTAACCTACTACATTCCAACATCCTCTCCTACACCATATCCTAGTTTGAGATACCTAAAGGCCATAAATAAACTCAAATCAATCCAAGTATTCTCTGAGGATATACGTCAGAATTTTTAAAGAAATTTAATAAAATAGAGGTAAATATCCCAGCCGGCACACACATACGTGTTTTACACGCCGAAAAGACTTCAAAACGCAACGTCGACGTTGTATTTTGGAGGTCTGACGAAAAATGTCGCTCCGATCGACGTTTAATCTACGTCGGAAGTGGAGGTGAAATTTATGTAAAAGGAACGTCGAAAATTCAAAGTTTAGCGTTAGAAAAATGTTTACGTGGAAAAGTAATTGAAAGCACATTGTGTTTCCGTCACAAACTTGTTCGAAATATTCGAAATGTTGTTGCAATGACGTTGTTTCTACATCTTTTCGCCTTCTTTGATTTACGTCAACAATTTTGACGTCGAGACATTTCACCAATGACCAATTTCCACGAAAATTTGTCGACTTTCAGAATATTTAAAAATAATCTTTTTAAACAGCAAAATAGTACATACTACAACTTTAAAAATACAAAAGCGTTCATTTGAAACTTCTGTAATATAATTTCACTGCTATACACAATTTTCGAAATTTGGTTGCTACGACGTTATTTCTACGTCTTTTCGCCTTCGTCGATTGTACGTTGACAATTTCGACGTTGAAAAATTTGACCAACGATGTCATTTCCACGCAAATGACCAATTTTCGACGTCGATTCGCCGAAAGAGACCAATTATCGACTTCAAATCGAGGTCCCTGTGCCGGATGGGATGAATAATAATTAATTTTTCTGGGAAAGAGCAAGGACAGGCAGCAAGTTAAATTTACCAAACTTTGTGTGGGACTTACGAATGCTATGCCCACACATATACTGGAGAGATGGCCAGGTTTAAAACTGGTCATCGTGAGACAGCATGGTTCCTTTCAGGATGACCTTCCACATAAACCATGAATGGAAACATTGTTTTTGTCATGGAATGATTCTTGATAACAAACACAGTAGGCAAATGCCGGGATGGTACATATAAACTACTCCCAGGTCGACTACCTTCCAACAGCCTTTCCCCACCCTATTTCAGCTTGACATTGAGATGCCTAAAACCATAAATAAACATCGATTACAAAGAGATACCTACTTAAAATATTGTAAAGAATCTGGAGATATCCAGTAAAATATTGGAGTTATTATTCTGAATATTGGAAACTTTGTTCAAAGTGGGTTCAAGAAATTTGATAGTTATAGACAACATCTGTTGTCTTCTTCAGGTTTTGCGAAGTTTTAAAGAATATTCTGTACATTTTGGCCAATACATTGTTTAAAAATGTCTTAATGACGATTAATGGAATGGGAATTGAGAACGCAAATGTTCTGCACGGTCAAAGAATTCAGAAGGCAAAAAGCAGCAGAAAAGGTTGTTTCCATTATGTTTTGGGCTACGGTGGTACAAGCTCCATCAAGCTAGCTTCTCCCAGTCCGGAACGAATTTCGAAACTTTGTCAGGATTTAGTACTCAATTAGTGCTACACAACAACACATTTCTTTCAACCCACAAAACGTAAATTAGCCTAAAATGTAGCCTCAACCTAAATGTGCCAATCGTCAAGTTAGCCCCTCCCAGTCCAGAACGAAATCTGAAAGTCTTCCAGGATTTAGTGCTCAATTAGTGCTGTCGAAATATGTTAGTTCGGCAATTCGTGCTACTTTAATTAGCTCAAAAAGTAGCCCCATTATAATGAGGCTACCCTTACCCATCACGCAGAATGGATGATAAAACTCACAAAATTTCATCAAGAATTAGTGCTCAATTAGTGCTATCGAACCGCATAATTGACCAAATTCGTGCCGTTCATACAGGCTATATAAATAGCCCCATTGTTGGGAGGGGCTAACTTGAAACCTGGCCACTCCCAATGAGCACGAATTCTGAAACTCTGTATTTAGTACTCAATTAGTGCTGCACAACAACACATTTCTTTCAACCAACAAGACTTAAATTAGCCAAAAATGTAGCCTCAACCTAAATGTGCCAATCGTCAAGTTAGCCCCTCCCAGTCCAGAACGAAATCTGAAAGTCTGCCAGGATTTAGTTATCAATTAATGTTGTGGAAATATATTATTTCGGCAATTCGTGCTACTTTAATTAGTTCAAAAAGTAGCCCCATTATAATGATGCTACCCTTACCCATCACGCAGAATGGATGATAAAACTCATAAATTCTCATCAAGATTTAGTGCTCAATCAGTGCTATCGAATCGCATAGCTTACCGAATTCGTGCCGTTCATACAGGCTATATAAATAGCCCTATTATTGGGAGGGACTAACTTGAGACCTGGTCCCTCCCAGTGAGCACGAATTCTGAAACTCTGTATTTAGTGCTCAATTAGTGCTTCACAAAAACACATTTCTATCAATGCACAAGACTTAAATTAGCCTAAAATGTAGCCTCAACCTAAATGTGCCAAACGTCAAGTTAGACCCTCCCAGTCCAGAACGAAATCTGAAACTCTGTAATGATTTAGTGCTCAATTAGTGCTGACCAAGTACGCTTGTCCGACAGTTCGTTCTGCTCTGTTTGGCTCAGAAAGTAACCCAATTTTAAAGATGCTACTCCACTCATCTCGCAAAGTTATAAATAAAACACGTATTTTGATCAAGATTTGATGCTCAATTAGTGTTCTCCAATCGCATAGGTCACCAAATTCGTGCCGTTAATACAGGCTATATGATTAGCATATTTCTTAGGAGAGGCTAACTTGAAACCTGGCCGCTCCCAGTTAGCACAAATTTTGAAATTCTGTTAGCATTTAGCGCTCAATTAGTGTTGCGCAAGAACACATTTCTTTCAACCCACAAATATCAAATTAGCCTAAAATGTAGCCTCAACGTAATCGTGCAATCTTCAAGTTAGCCACTCTCAGCCCATGGGAAACAAAACCACATTTGAAATACCATCAACTCTTCACGCGCGTGATTGTTGGTTCAAAACCTGCTAGGAGTCCAAAGCCTCGGATTCAAACTTGAGTAATGATTCGAATCCCACTTTAAGCTGCAGGTACCGTCTCTATATAGCCTCGCTGCTGAAGGGGGACGATAAACACCCAAACAAACCACCCAATCCTGATTCACAAACTTGTTTTGCCTATTAAGGTCGTCTTGAATCCCTCTTCGAGAAGTCGCTAGATATGGAAGTAAAATATTTTAGATTGAATGCCGTATGCACTGTGTATTTTGCATTAAAATTCAATCTGTATTTCGCAATGGTTCACTTCAGGATGATTTACGTGATATGCTTAACATCGACAATTTACAAAAGATTTAACGAGCTAAAGAGGTTCGAACCGATGACCTTCGTTGAGATTTTCATGAAATACATTATAGATGTAAAGATATTTAAACACCTTCAGCGCCGCACATTTCTGTCCTAACCACTCGGGCACTACCAGGCCTGATGAATTTGCTGTAGTTCGCAGATACAATCTTCTTCTTTTCCCAAAAATTACTGAATATTGCCCCTTATTATTTTGACTCTATACAATGTTGTCATGCAGTACTGCCAACGTGCAAAATTTGAACAAGATCGGCGATAAAACGATCGACCTCTGCTTGACAGATCTCAAAACAAAGCTCCGCCTTTCGTTTATGGTGGAAAGTTTAACAACATTGAGTTATTAAATAAACAAAGACTACTTAAGAAACTCCTCCGCCTTGGGAGGTTTCGTACTTCATAGATCATGGCCTGGTTGTACTTAATATTACGCTGAACAATAATAGCACTCCTCGTTGCGCCACCTAGTTTCTCATATGGAAGTATTTTTTCTTTACCCGACGCTTAACCAAAGATTGCAATTGTTTCTGTGATATGAACAATGTTAACAATAACCTTTTATCATTTTCGGTTTGCAATGTCAACATTAACCTTTATCATTCCCGGTTTGCGGGAAAAAATCTGAGTTTATCGACAAAAGTACACGAACCTTCGTTCTCCACCTTCCTTCTTGTTCCAGTTCCGCCTAGTTCCTATGTATTAACAAGAGCTCGGTCAATTTTCCCCCATATGGAGTTAGAGGATGAGACCACATGCATTCGTTAGTGCACGTTAATGCATTGTTAGTGCACATAACACTAACGTATGTGTTCCAATTGGAACGAAGAGAGAAGAGAAAACCTGTGGGGGAACTTGACGTCAATTTGGCCCCCATACACTTGCGTAAAGATTTCGCGGGTTAAACCATGTGGATTCGTTAGTGCATGTTAGTGCTAGATACCCAACGTTAGTGCTCTAATAGGAACAGAGGAGCAGCAAAAGAATTGTGGGGGCAACTTGACGAACCCCATAACCTTACGTAAAGCTTTCGGCAGTTAAACCATGTGGGTTCGTTAGTGCATCGTTAGTACACGTTAGTGCTAGCTAGCCAACTTTAGTGCTCTAATGCGACCAGAGAGAGAAGTAAAAAACTGCGATGAAAGTCAACTTGACGTGAAATTGGCCATTCCCATAGTCCCCCGTAGGGCTCTCGCGAATAAAACCATATATATATAGATATATTCGTTAGTGCTCGTTAGTGCACTTAAAACTATCATTAGTGCTCCATCCTTAAACGTGAATTAGGAAAAATACATGGGCGGGTCCAACTTGACATCAATTTTGCCTCACCCAGAAACAAATTTTAGCCCCTTGAGCTGTGCGATATAGCCAGTGCATCGTTAGTGCATTTTAGTGAACAGGACACTAACGTTTGGGCTCTAATGGGAACATTTTTAGTTTCGGGTCCCACCTTACCACCCCCGCCTCTTTGCATCCTTTGCACAAGGCGAGTTGTGCATTTCCAAGGGCGTGCATCACGAACATATTTGTTCTTCTCTCCTTGGGGCGGGCGTGTCCCTAGAGATTCTTGAACTGCCGGAGTTCCGGCATTCCAAGATGCTCCTACGTTCTTTCTGTCAGAGATATCAGATGTTGCGTGACGGACTTTTGACCAGGCGTCCAGAATGTTCTCCTGCTCTAAGTTCCCTTAATAGAACTTACTTGCTTGAGGGTGTCCCTACCTATTATTTTCTTTTTTAACAAATAACACATAAACATATATTACAAATATTAGAACAATAGATTCTTCTTTTGGACTCTTCTTCTAACCTGCAACAGAGTTGGAAGGAATAAGGATAGGTTTGCGCGGATTAGGTGGTGTGTTCCACAAAGTTTTTATCGCCTTCCTTTCCTTTTGATTAGTGTCCACTTCCTCCTCGTCACTATGTTACTTCCTCCTGTCTCATTTTTTCGCTCGGTTAGTTATGCCTCTAATTTCGCTGTATTCTATTTTCAATTATTTACACTCAATCACTCACACTTACACCGTGGCTAACTTTCCATTTGTTCGCTTTCATTTCAGGCTTCCAGAAAATTACCGTTTTTCCACTAAATATATACGCTCGTCTCTTCATACCACACTTCCAATTTCTTCCACCACCACGCTTACACTAACTCACACACACTTAGCGTCTCTTGGGATGCAGTTCCACCTCAAGGCGCCGAACTTTTCCCACTGGGTTCCAGCGGAACATTCATTCTCTATTTCACCACTTCGTTTCTGGTTTATATATGAAATTACGTTTTTCTATTGTTTTGTGGTCTATTTATACGCGGCTGCAACGCGGGTGCGAGCACACGCGGCGATCCTTTTGTTGGGCTCTAATGGGAACAAAGAGAAAACGTTTGTGGTGACGGCTAACCTGATGTCAATTTGGGCCCCTATAACCTTTCGTAAAACTTTCTCCGCTTAAGCCACGTTGGTTCGTTAGTGCACGTTAGTGCTAACTACCCAAAGTTGGTGCTCTAATATGACCCGAGATACAAGTAAAACAATGCGTTTGGAGTCGAATTGACGTCAAACTTACCACCTCACTAGTTCCCGTAACGCTTTCAAAAATAAAAACATTTACATTCGTTAGTGCATCAATAGTGCACGTCAGTGCATATCATACTAACATTAGTGCTTCATTCTTAGGCGAGAATTAGGAAACCACTATGGGTGGGAGAAACGGGTTCGGTTCGTTTTGTCGACAATCATTTTGTCGACAGATTACTTTGTCGACCCCACTTCGTCGACAGTTCACTTCGTCGACAGATACGTTTCGTCGACAAGCCACTTTGTCGACAGCTCACTTCGGCGACAAGCCACTTTGTCGACAGGTACGTTTTGTCGACAAGCCACTTTGTCGACAGCTCTTTTCATTGATAAGTACAATTCATTGACAGTTTATTTAATTTACCATCTTATTTCGACGATGATAATTTTATGGGCACTATTTTCAGTCAAGGCTACAGTCTAGTTTCACCCATAGAGGATTCGGTGTGTTTAAACTTATGCGTAAAAAATACACAATATAATACATTATTGTTTGGCTTTGCTGCAACATATATTACAAACTGCTATAATAACTTTTCCTCCCTTATTGCATTACTTTTCTCGTGTATCTGAACTATCCGGTTGGGGAAAAAGGTGATAGAAAATTTAAATACAGAAAATTTATTTTTAGCGTCACCTGCTGAGCATTATACTTTGAATTCAGAAATACAGAGCATATGATAATTACAAGAAAATATTAGAAAATTTTCTTGGTCTTGGGCGTCCGCAGGAATAGCGCAAGAGGGACATGTGCCCGGACATGGATTTTTTAAAAACTGATACTAAACATTCGTATATTTTTTGTAATAGAAATGAGATATGGGTTATTTTATTCTATGCACGCATTTATTAGGCCTATATTAGTGAAGTTTTTACTTCACGTATTTTTTCTCATGATCTTGTAGTACTACGGGCTTCTGACTTGCAGTGCAGAATAGTCACTTTTGTAATAGTACAGTGCTATTCTAACATCAGTATTGTCATTATTTTATAAATTCCAGATCATTAATATCAGGGTTTCAGCCAGGATTTTTAGTTTGAGGGTGGGGTGTAAAGTCAAAATTGGGAGAGTGTAAATGGAATTTTGTACGGTGTCTATTGATTTTTCACCGCAAAAATATTAAAGTTATTTGTTGTCGATAATTTAGGGGTGACACCCTCACAGGAAGGCGTCTCTCGGAATTACTGGTCAACATTTTTTTGTGCTTCATGATATTTAAACCTAATGATTCAAATAATAAAAATAAACCTACGTCAATTTAAAATATTTTGAAAAGTAGTTATTTCATCTGATTAGCATATTGTGGTTAAAGTTCTTCTTCAAACTGTCATACCTTTGTACGTGAAATTTCTTATTTTAAACACGTTAAATTTGTTCATTTAAACATTTTGTTTAATTGTTGGACAATATTCTTTTAAGTTCGTTACGTCTGAGCAGGCACGTACCCACAAGTTGATTTGGTCGAAGGTCTTTCTGAATTTGAAATTTACGTAAAATGCATGTAATTTTGCCAAAAATTATACAAATTTCAGAAAAAAATCTGATTGTTTGGGGAGTACGGACTACGGCCCCCCTCCCCTCTGCGTACGCCCCTGTGTCTGAGGGATGAGCTCCCTGCCTGATGACCTTTCCACGGGGAGTGACGATACTATTAGTTCAGATACTACCGGCGTTTATGTGGTATAACAGAGGAAATGTCTAAAATAAACTGCCCTTCTGTTTTCAATATAATGTCCAAATATATATCTTTGTCTCTTCATGTAGTGAGTGAGGATTTCCTACAGAATTTTGAGGAACATGTACTTGTAAGTCCCGGCCGGGTAGCCGTGCTGTCTACGGCGGTAGGCCAACGACTCGTAGGTCACGGGTTCGAGTCCCGGCAGGAGTGCCCCAAAGCTACTGCACGTAGTGGGACGTATACCTGAATGTAGCATGAGTGTAGATTTAAATGGGTAAAGGGCGAATCGTGACAGACCGAAGTCCAATTTACAAGACTGAGCCCATATAAAAATCAAGTTTATGTACTTGTAAGTAGTCGTCTTCCCTGTTCCTCTAGGTGACGCAGGAAATCCTTTCCGGTAGTGTGAATCTTATTTACAGACAAATATAAATTGTTCACCCTGCTTCTCTTAGTGAACAAGCAGTGTTCGATTTGTCGGGGGGGGGGGGGGATACCAGGGATATTCCCTGGTTCGTGAGGATTTCATCCCTCGTCGTTAACTCTGAATATCATCCCAACCAGGGCAGAGGTTTACTGGTACCGGAACGCGCTGGAACGTCGTTCCGGTAATGCTTTTTGGAAGAAAAAATATTCCATTTAACAATTTTGTTTTATGCCTATTCCTCACTTCACAGTTATTGGTAAGACATACGGTAAAAATTGAAACGCCTCGGGAGTGAAAAATTTAAGAGTGCACACCCCTTAACCAGGGACAAAATCTTTGTATTTATACCATAGCAGGTAGTAGATTGAAATTTATAAGCAACTACTAGTCTTAGAATCCCCTCTTCATAGTTTATAACAATCGAACACTGTGAACAAGTACATTTTCAGGAATATGCACTTATGCAGTCTTATCCTCCCTATTCGTTGTGGTGAGTGAAGAGTGTAAGGCAGTAGCGGCCCGTGACATAAAAATAAGTAAGGCACCGAAACAAATCATATTTCCAAAGGTATAACTGTATTGAATTTAATGTTCTATATTATTTAGCTATTTCATTTACATTAGTAAGCCGTGCTGGCAACCACAGGGAATAGTGATTAGTGGGCTGATTCTGCCAACTTCAATTGACCTTTCCTTGTCTTTTTTCCAGTCCTGTTTACCATGCATGCTTTTCATCGGTCCGAAGTGATTTGAGCGAACGTAAGTCCGATTTGGGGTAGTGTCTGGTTCGACCTGCCTTCGCGCTCTCGGTCACTCGTCTCAGCTTCTGCTGCGTAGATCTATATTTTATTTAATTTTATTTATTGAAGTCCGATTATATTTTATCTTATTCCGCCCTAGTTTGTGGCAAAAATTATAACTCAGGTAAATGCTGGGTCGGAGGATATTACGGTGACGTCTACAAGTCGGGGTGGTTTCCAGACTAGGTTTCCACGCTTATTGGTGGCGTTTCCGAATTACACGTTCTGACTGCCGTCAGAGTTGCCTGGGGCGTTACAAAGGCATTTTGTAACGTAAAGACTGTCAATGTCACCACATTCCATGTCTGAGTTAATGAAATGCATAATTGATTATTTTTCTTCATTGATAAATTGACGGTGAAATGGAAAACACAATATACAACAATCCGTTCTCAGACATGTTATAACGGCACCTTCTTGGTCAAACGTTTCGTCTATATATATTTAAATAATTTGCCCTTTGTAGCTAACTCCGTCGTCGCTGTGCGGTAGATTAATATAAAGACTCTGGAACAGGGTCAGTGTTCCGGTTCCTGGACGTAAAAGAAGACAATACCTAAATCAAAGGCGTGCCCCAAACCTACTGCACGTAGTGGGACGTATACCTGAATGTAGCAGAATACACAAACAATGATCCTGTCAGTGCTTTTCAGCAACTTCAAGGACCAAAGCCAAGCTCTGCACTACGTCTAACTAGATGAAGATAAACGCAAGGCGACAATGAAAAAAATATTTGTTTAAATAGAGGATTAAAAATATACCTTCCTCTACATGCTGTTCCCGACATAGGCTATATGCATTACTTATCTGATGTACATATTATCATAAATAAAATCATATGCATTTCATAATATAACAAAACCAACAATTTCTTCCTATACAAAAAAGATGCTCACTTCAGTTTTTCGCTAGCAAAAGTAATGACATCTAGCGTCCTCCTCGTGAAACTCCAATAAATACAAAAATATTATAAACATTAATCAATGGCTTTTAAAAACTTTTCCAGCCATTGAACTCTATTTAAAACATTTGTTAAACAAATAATAAATAAACTACTTCTTTTTTCTTCATTTAACTTTCTTAAATCAACCTTGAACTGAATTATTAACTGTTTCACTTCCTGAAGGATAGGGTCATATCAATGTGAGGAAATTTTTGACTTAAATGAATACGAAAAAATAAAATGCGTAAAAACTTGGTAAACTTTATTTTTATATGGGCCAGTCTAGTAACTTGGGACTTCGGCCCGTCACGATTTGCCTTAGCTGTTAAGTGTTGAAAGCCACATCCATGCCCCTGCCGGGACTCGAATCCGGGACCTTCGAGCCGATGGCCTACCACCGCAGACCACTCGGCCATCCGGCCGGCTATGAAATGCGTAATAGAATAAATAAAGAATAGGGTCTATACCTTACACTTCTTTTTAACGATGTAGATCAGCCCCATCATCTTGGTACGCACTTTCCATTAATTTACAAGGGAATTGTTTTACTAATTTTATGCCTGTCAGAAATAGAATATTCAAGTTACGCTTTCACGAATTTGTCTTGGTGGTTATTTTGACTCTTATATAGTTTTGGTTCGTGAAATTTCTTCAAATATATAAGTATAATGTATTATTAATAGTTTGCTATATAAATCACAATATGTCAAGGGGAAATTACACTGTTCGTGTGTAAAATATTGCATTTCTACAAAATAGCACGAGTCCAAGATAACATGACGAGAAACTAGGCGAAAACAGAAGTTAAAAATTATGCTCTTGAGAGATATAAGACGAGTGAAACAATTCCTATGTAAACCAATGAAAAGTGCGTACCAAGATGGCGGGGATGGTCTACACCGTTAAACTACGACAGCCTCACGTATTTGTGGAATATTGCAAGTAAGAATGTGAAATGTGAAAAAGAGATAAAGGCGAGAATAGCGATGGCGAAACAGGCGTTCACTCTTCTGCGGATTGATGAACAATCGGAGAAGAAACGTGCAGTCTACGAAACGAAGAAAGAAAATTCGATGCCTTACAAATGTGGACATGGAGAACAATAGAATGGAGAAGCCAGCTGAATACAGAAGATGGGAAATGAAGTGTTGAAGAGAGTATGCGAGAGGCGAACAATCCTGGAGACAATAAAGAAGAGCAAGAGGACATTGAATGCACAGAGAATGTGTACTGAGGAATGCAATTGAAAGTATGGTTGAGGGAAAGAGAGGTAGAGGAAGAAAACGAATCTAACTCCTTGAGAATATTAAGAAAGATAAATCATATGTTGAGAAGATAAAAAGGATATAGCAAGATCACGATGAATAGAGAAGGCTTAGCTTACCTTCAAGGAACTGCTGCTTTCGGCGGAATACTAATGATGAAAATTTCTGGAAGTTTTCAGCACTTTGCCGAAAGTCAGGTTTGCGTATAAAAATGGTATCGGTTAATACGGTTTTAGAATTTACTGTAAATTTGGAACCCATTTTAATTTTTAAGCAAATTAGGAAGTTATTTATGTTTGGAAATTTCGTATTCTTCGGACTAATTTTCAGGTTTTTGAAATATATTACATACCAGGCAAAATCTTAGAATTCGACAGATTGCAGACCCAATCAATATTTACGAAATAGTAATAAATAATGAAGTCACTTAAGTTTCAGGACTTCAATTAATTTTCGTGTTTTGAAAATAATGTCGTTTGTGAAAATTGTCTTAGAATTTGACGCAGTTAGTGGAATCGTTTAGACCTAGTCACTATCTCGAAAAACCTACAGATATGAATGATGGAAAGTAGAAAAGAAAGAGACACCCTAAAGAGACCGCTTAAGTGGTAGCACAATCTAGTAGTAATTAAATAAAAAAATTAGGAAATAATATTTTTTTTTGAGCCTAGGAAAGAAATAGACA
>JAGDQP010015662.1:0-18467 GCA_022664845.1 Lepisma saccharinum
ACATGATTAAGGTAACCTTACAATGAAGAACATCTTTGATTTGTCAAAGAAGATATCTCAACTTTATTGTATTCGACGGTTACATACGAGGACAGCTACATCAATAAGATAGCTTTAACCAATAATAACCGCGGTGAAATTACATTTATTTCTCCGTGAAATGTACTTAGTGCGTGAGTGTATATATGTAAAAATTTAATAGCAACATGTTAGTGACAACGCTTGCACTTACAGCAGCTCTCGGGACGGGTTTATGGGTAGTGCCTCTCATTATAGCAGGTTTAGCTTACTACAGGTATGAGGCTGTGGACCCTGAAACCAGACCTATTAATCAGGAAACACTTTTTAGGGAATATGATTTTATTGTTATTGGTGCTGGATCAGCAGGAGCGGTGGTTGCTAACAGGCTTTCAGAGATCCCTTTCTGGAAAGTGCTACTATTAGAAGCCGGCGGAGATGAGAACGAGATTAGTGACATACCTAGTTTAGCAGCGTATCTTCAATTAACTAGAATGGACTGGCAATACAAGACGGAACCAACAGGTAAGGCGTGTCTAGCTATGAAAGGACGAAGATGTAATTGGCCCAGGGGTAAAGTGTTGGGAGGCTCCAGTGTTCTCAATTATATGTTGTATGTTCGTGGAAACAGACATGATTACGATCATTGGGAATCTCTTGGGAATCCTGGTTGGGGATACGAAGATGTGTTGTATTACTTTAAGAAATCGGAAGACAACAGGAACCCGTATCTTGCAAGAACACCCTATCACAAACCAGGAGGCCTCTTATCAGTGCAGGAAGCTCCTTGGAGATCGCCCCTTGCGCTCTCTTTTATCAGAGCTGGAGAAGAACTTGGGTATGAAAACAGAGACATCAATGGTGAATACCAAACAGGATTTATGGTTGCTCAAGGAACAATTAGGCGGGGATCACGTTGTAGTACAGCTAAAGCCTTCCTAAGACCGGTTCGTCTACGGCCAAATCTACACGTCGCTATGTATTCGCACGTAACAAAAATACTTATTAACCCCAAAACTAAGCGAGCATATGGTGTCCAGTTTATGCGCTATGGTCATCGGCATATTGTGCGCGCAAGAAAAGAAGTAGTGATGTCAGCTGGAGCAATCAATACACCACAACTTCTTATGCTTTCTGGTATAGGTCCTGAAGAACATTTAACAAAACTAGGAATTCCAGTGATTCGAGATTTAAAAGTGGGACATAACTTACAAGATCACGTTGGCTATGGTGGTCTTACCTTCTTAATTAATAAACCGTTTTCTATAGTGCAAAGGAGGTTTGAAACCATGTCTATCGCTATGAACTACATTGTTAACGAACGTGGACCAATGACAGTGCTGGGAGGTGTTGAAGGATTAGCGTTTGTGAACACTAAGTATGCAAATGAGTCTGGTCTCTGGCCTGATGTACAATTTCATTTTGCGCCAGCATCAGTGAATTCAGACGCTGGTGTTAGAGTTAGAAAAGTCTTAGGACTCACAGATAGAATATTTAATACAGTGTACAGACCTATAATTAATAAGGACGCATGGACGATATTACCTTTATTGTTAAGACCTCGTAGTCGAGGTCTTATTCGATTAAGAAGCAGAAATCCATTTCATTATCCTTACATATTTGCCAACTACTTCGAGGATCCGGCAGACATTGCTGTTTTACTAGACGGTGTAAAAATCGCTCTTGATGCCAGTAAAACTCGTGCATTTAGGCAGTACGGTACAAGACTTCACAAAGTTCCGCTGCCAGGTTGTCGTCAGTATCCATTTGGATCAGACGAATATTGGGAGTGCTCTATTCGTCACTTTTCTATGACTATTTATCATCCAGTGGGAACAACTAAAATGGGACCTCTATCGGATCCTGACGCTGTCGTCGATCCAGCTTTACGTGTTTACGGAATTAAAGGATTACGAGTTGTTGACGCGTCTATAATGCCAACGATAGTCAGTGGAAATACAAATGCTCCAGTTATTATGATAGGTGAAAAAGGAGCTGATTTGATTAAAGAAGACTGGATACATTAAATAATCTGCCATATGATGTAGAATTTTAGTGTTTGCTTAGTGAGTATAACGTTACAGCATTACTCTTGTCTCAAACTACCTTACATATATTTCATCTCAGAATTTCATTTTTATCGTTATATTGCGCAACATTAGTTCTACTAATGTTAATAAGCATATGGTAGTTATATTAATATTTGTATTCCGTTACTTGCAATTTATATTGTGTTCGTTTAGTTACCTATGAATTATGTATTATGCTCTCTTTACCATCAAAGTATTCTATTTTTAGTTAATCTACAGTTTAAGGCTTGACTTAACTGAAACTGATTCCTTCACTGAAATTAGAAACAACTGAGAATGTTACAGCTCTGAACATCATTATTAAGTATATTTCACTCTTACGTCTCATTACTTTAAACTTCTCTCTAGTTTTCAGTAATTAACTTGTTGAAATAAATACCAAATGTTTCAAGATGTAACTCTCTCTCTCCGTCCTGTAACGGAAAATGCTACCAGTTTCAACTATCCCTATCTTTAATTTGATGAAGATAGCTCGCATTCCGAGCATCTCCAATTAAATATACTTCCTTCATCAATTGCCAATTATTCTTTATAGCTACCTCAACGCAAAACTTTCTTTTACAGTACAGAGGGAAGAATATAAGTCATGAAACATTTGGATTTCATACAAAAGGGACATTGTGGTGGTAAGTTAGTATAGGTTACATAGGGAACTACTATCGCGCGCACTCTAATACAATATAATCATTCTCCTTAAGACATTAACTTTTTCGGAAGTGAGATACGAAAATTACATCTTTGCTTTGACTGCCTACCGATAGAAGTAACCTTACCACTCTTCTTTCTGATCAATTAATACTGAAATGAATTAGCTAGCATATCAGAACTTATTGACTACAACATTTCGAAATAAAGTCTTGACATAGACCTTAATTAACGGAACATTACCATCACAACCCTGAATTAACTGAAGCAGTTGTTAAGCAATACCAACAGGGAGTAATTATTTTTCTCAGAAAGAACATCAGAAACTAAAAGTTAGTGGTAACAACGATAATGGATGACGCATAAGAGAGAGCTTATTTACTAATATTATTCCCTTATCGCACTGTCAATACATATGGAAAGTAAAATAAATAACGAGTACCAGAACCTATCGTTCCCTCCCTGTATATAATATTTCATTGCCAATATCTCGATACGTTGAATGGAATATTTTATTAACTATCCGATAGTGTGCATAGGGGGCACAGTTCAGTAAAGCCAGCGTTCTATCGTCATTTTACGGACAGCCATCTCAGATTTGAAGATTTCAAGACATGTAATTCACGAAATTGGACTCAAATTTACAATGTCACCCACAATGTTACACATTCTTTTTCTGATCACCAAGTACACCAATGTGATATAATAGGAGAAATTTTAATTATGAATCGAAAGAAATATTAAACACACCGCAAGTTTGACCAAAGACCCAAGAGTGTTTCAACATTGGCCTGAGACTCACAATTAATCAAATATATCAAGAGCTTCAAATAGTACACTTGAATACGATAAGTATCTAGATCATTAGAAAAGGAACTCATCTTTCATGTAAATAATTTTTATGTAATATTATTTCCCACTTATTGAGGTAACTGATATGGTGTACTCTTCCAGGTTAGCTTCTGTCCAACCAGATCTAACTTCTGCAGGTCCATCTTCTCATAATCCACCCGGAAGTTTTGATTATCTCTTTTCATGTTCAGCATGGTCCTCCATACATGTATGTCTTCCCTCATCGTAGTCTAACTAGTCTCATCTCTGATATCCTGTACCACTTTCACAAAATATTTTTAACGTGACTACTTCATCGATAATATAACCAAATTCATATGTTCTAAGCATCCAACCTAGGTCAGCTTGCTTCACCAGGTATAAAGGAAATATAGATCATTTATTATTTTCTTATATGTATTAAAAATAATCTTGAAAACAAACGGTGTAGGCATCGGTGAGTACTGTTGTTTCACATGTGTAACAAAGTACTAAAAATCTTTTTGCATCTTTGTAATTACTTTTCTTCACACACCTTTCATATTATTTTATTGCTTTTACTTTTCGCCTTCACTCTACTCTCTTCGTTCTTCCCACCTTTTTAGCTCTCCTTTTAAACTTCAACTCACTGATCTTTTCCAAATCTTTGAGAAGATCAACACCACCTTCCTCTAATCTTCTCCAAATCTGGATTGATTTTTTTTCGCCCAAATTTTCATTCTGTTCACCATACTGCTGTCCTGCTCTCAGCCTTTTATATCCTTGTTTTACGAATTAACCATGAAATTTATTCAATACAACCATATGACCTTTCTCTACAGCAGCTGTGATGAAGAAACTTAAATGAAAATTTTAATTATTTATGTTGCTACTATACCTGTCTAACAAATCTTTCTCTATTACAATTTTGTCTAATCAACACAGCAATATTTCTTTTATTTCGTGCATTTTTTAGATCTTCATTAACAGAACGAAAATCCTCAAAGGACTGAAGTAACAGGTAGGATTAGAGAAATATTTTAAAAAATCGTAGGACGTTCTTACTAGGAATGATAAAATGTCTCAATTCAAATGCAGAATAAATTCAATTTACTTAGTGCCTTTTGTAAATTATATCAGTGTTGGAAAACTACACCATGAAGAAGCTTGTGATAAATCAACCCACACACGCCTTTACGTGTGCATTACGAACTCCAAAAGTATTTCGAAAACACAGTCTTCTTCAAAGAAAGGAGATACGCTAAAATGGAAATATAAAAACGAGGACATACTTACTGGCTGTATCAAACCGTACTTTCGTTAAAATATACTAAACATTTAACGTGGTGCAAAGAACTACAGCGTGAAATGTGAAGAGAAAAAAGAAAAATGCACACTTGTATTTTTCTGTACTCCACACTTAGAGGTGTACCTTGTCTCCATTTTCTTGGTATATCAGAATTGTTTTATTTATGTAGTTACCCTCGATAGACATTAGTACAAAAATAGAACGAAAGGAGAAGGATATTAATCAGTAACTAACTAACTCATAAAACAGATACACATCACTCTCACATTTTTAAATCTCTAAAGCTTATATTACGTTTAATCTGTGTGTATTTCGACTTACATATTTTCTCTTTCAAAGCAAGTCCTTTTCTTAGCACAATATGTATCACACACCTAATCTCTTATACCTCACTGAAGAATCTATTTCAACTGACGCTCATGTAGCTCTCACCATAATGCTTTCTCTTTCTCAATGTTGGCACGTATTTTCACCCCAAAAGAAAAGTTTAACACTAAACTACCATTGAAGATGACAATATATTCGAAAATAGTTGCATCCTTCGAATCTGTGTTTATGCTTACTATGGACACCACCGTTATATAAAACCTGGCTCACATTGCTTTCACAGCGCACCTACTCGTGTTAATATGTGTTTTCATTTATTCTGTCAATATTAAGAATATTTAAGTTTCTTCTTCATATTTTTACACGACTTTCGAGAATTCCAACACATATTTTTAATCCCCAAATTTCCAATCCTTTCAACATTTACTCTACATTTCATAAATAATTTTGTACACAGTGAAACTTATCCAAGTATATCAACAACCCACTTATATGATCTTCTAACCACGATGCAGGTTTGCACTTCATTAATTTTCACTCCATTTTGTTTTCTTTTTCTACTTACTTTATCTTCCTCTTTACTTCTAAGTTCTTCTTTATCTTCTTCTCCTTTCACTTCCAAATCTTTGTTCTTCCTCATGCATATAGAAAAGGCTTATCTTGACACGTTAATGGCCAAAGTTTCGATAAATAATTTCACAATTGCCACGTTAATAAAAAACATAATAACAAGATTTTGCTCGATCCAATCAAGCTTCGTCGTGTAGGTTAAAAGCAAAAACTAGCATCGGTAGAAATCACAGAAAAGTTAAAGAGAACTGAGACCAGATCAAAGTTCAAGGAAATCCGTAAGCATGTGAATACTAGAAGGAGGCCTTGGGTAAAAAAAACATGGCGGTGAAGTTGGCTGTTCAGCGCTATCACATCTGCCAATACAATTAGAACACTAAATATCACCAAACCATTCACTGAAATCTTAAGGACTAGCAGTCAGTCAGTCTCTCTCTGCCCCTCTCTCTCTCGCTATATATATATATACAGAACTTCCAAAATGTGTCAACCAGAAACAACACAAATTCAGCAACTACTTCGCCGCCATGTTTGTCTCCTACAAATTGGCCATCTAGTGTCCACGAACATACTGACTTGTGCTTCGGCTCCGGCTCAATTCCCCTTGAACCTTCCTGTGAGGCGTGCCGATGGTAGTTTTCACGTAACTTTTAACTTTTGTCATTCAGTCAACCTGATAAAGTTTCTTTGGATCAAGCGAAATATACTGTTGAAATTCTTATGGTTTAATTTATTAACGTCTTTAGATGGGCGTTTTCTTTATATAAAGATGGCGACAAGTGGTGTTTATTTAATTGTCTTCGCCACCTTCTCTTTCCAACTTCCTTATTCACCTAGTTCCTCATGATTTCAAGTGTATATTTCTGTTCTATGCTGTAAGATTTCGGTTGCTTAACCTGGCTATACTTGTCAAATCCGTCATCTCACCATAGTATGATTATTGCTTTCAACATCTCAACACTCCGGTTCATTTCTTCTCATCTACCCTCCAGTCATGTCGAAAATCTCAAGCGTTACAGGTAAAAAAAATAAAAAATAAAAAAATCTCGTTTGTTTTGGTGGTTTTCGTCTTCGGAGATCAGTTGAAGACAAATCTACAAATGAAAAGAGGTAATATATCATCACATATTTTTTTTTTTTATTTCTTTCATCTTACTTCTGATCTTTTTACACCTTATCTGCATCCTTAAATTATACATACACATACAAAAGACACTTTTTACATATAAAACTGGTGTTTTGTATGAATTTTGTACACATGATATATTCCTGTTGCCTCAGATAAACCAACCACATCGCTAGTGTCAAAGAAGAGGCTTTCCACTTTTTATGGATGTTTTCCCTGTGTATTTTTTAACTTGTATCCACACATAAATTATGTGTTTAAAAGGAATTAGCATCTATGCACTTGTACCCCATGATTTGCAGGAAGCTCCTCTAACAAGTGACAAGTTTCTCTGTGCACCTCTAGAAGCTATTAGACTTCTGTTATTTGAAGATTTACGTGAACTAAAAATAAATACCGGAATATCTAAATCTTTATTTATGAGAGCCAACTGCTTACACTAACATCACTTACACTATAAACAACTTTCGTATATTTCGACACTAGTGCTGCTCTTAACAAGTACGAAGCATCAAGGTGAAGGTTTTCACCATAGTATCACAGAGCGCTACACTCTTCCAATGCTTAAATGCTAAGTAGAGCCAAACGACCAAAACATACTCTCGGTCCTAGTAGCTACCGTAAGTAAAATACATTACCCTATCTTCTTTCAATTTATCTCACATAAAACTGGGGGTAGGGGGAGGGGATATCGAAAACCCTAGTAAAAGGAGGGAAAACAATAAATGAAAATGCAGACATGTATGTATTACACAGAACGTACGGCAGTGAATAACAGATAAAGAAAATGGTTTTCTGGTCTAACTTTGAAACAAAGGAAGCTGTGAAAATAGTATGTAAATATTCCAAAGAAATAATAATCCTTAGTCCGCACAGAAAGGAATTGTTTTCTGCTTTAAAGAATAGTTAATTCATGTTTGCTTGGATTTGTAGTTCACCTTTACATGCGTAAGTATTATATATTGTGTAAGGTTAGCTGTTTCAACCAAAATTATTTCTGCCGAGTATAATTTTCCGTTTACTTTCGCTTCTGGCTACTTACACTCATTATCAGCAAATTATCCACTTTATTTATTTCTTTTGCTTGAGTAGGAAAATACTTCTTAAAGAACACCAAGACAGATCCTGTACTAACACAATGGCACTACACGATTATTAACGGTATTTACACACGTACTGATACTGGAGGAAGTACAAAATACAAGAACACATTACAGTATTACACAGAAAATATTCTATGAGTCCTCTAATATAGTATACAGAGCAATATTTTATCTGTTCTCGGTTCAAGTGCTTTTAAAGCGTCAAAAATAAATTTATCAAACTATATCTAACAACAAACTCTTCGGTACATCATCCACTGCAGCATCGACAGGTATGCTCTATATGTACAAACAGTTAAAATGAGTTCAATAGTGAGTTCCATCCACCAACCTTCTTTCAAAAGTAATAATCCGAACTGATGATAATTGAAAAAGATACTATCAGTATTTTAGAGCAACAGCAAATGCTTCGTTTCAGACCATTATATGATGTACTGAAGTCTGCACATTAAAGACAGGCAACGATTCCAGAACAGAATTAAATTTTGAAAATTAAAATGGACCCTTTAAAAAATACATCAATCATGGAAAATTCTAATAGTATTTTTTTTAATGCGCTTCTGTCTTCTTTCTTGCCCATTTTCCTCGTTGGCAATACTATCATTTCAGCTGGTGATCGTTGTGTGAGAGTGCCTGTTGGTAACATGTAGACAGCAACTACGAATGGGATTTCAATTCTGTTATTAACACTATATCACCGTCGAAACTCGCCCTATTCACCATCCTAAGCTATTCGAATCTGTTCATCCTAAGCTAGGTACACTGTTCCACAAGGTTCCGCTGTTCCATATTATCTGTTCTTCCATGGTTTCCACTCTTCTACTACTTCTTTTCACTTTCATTCTCCTCTCTTGGTGCTGCCTGCAACTCCCTTCACTCAACTATCTCTCGGTTTTCCTCTAGGTCTCTTTCCATTCACTTCTCACTCTAATAGCCATTCTTGGTAGTCAGTCTTCACTCATCCCATGAATGCGTCCGTACCATTTGAGCCTGCCCACTTCTATTATGTTTTGAATCTTTCTAACCCTAGTCTCTCTTTCGTTTCGTCATTTCTCATCCTTAAATTCTAGCGACTCTCAACACACATCAGAAATCAAATTCCCATACACTGTACCTTACTTACGTCTCTGTTTCTCATCGTCTGTGCTTTTGCCCCATATATCACTGCCGGCACGATTAGGAACACATCTCTATTTTACATACGCTCTTATACTGTTTAGAAGAGCCTTACATCCTGTAATCAACTCCTAATTCTGCCTGGAACCTCTAACACACTACTTAAGAATTTGAACGCTTCTTTCGTTTTCATTTCTTTCCCTTCAGTTTCACTTTATGTCACTGCCTTGGTTCTGCGACTTACCGCCATTGCACTTTTTCACGTTGAACTTCATTCCAGTCCTCTCTACTGCCCACCCATAAATGCTTTTCGAGTTCTTTGATAATATTTCCCCAGATCATTACAACGTTTGCGAACAAACCCTTTATCATTCTTTCCACAACCCTCTTCACAATCTCGCCTATCACGATAAACAACACCAAGGATAATGCTCCGTTACTTTATGTTTCGAACCAGTCAGTATTGCCAGTTCATTGCTATGTACACCAAACACGTTACCCACTTCTTTCATTTCTAGTGCGTTCAAAACTTACGACCTATCAGGCTTGTCATAAGCATGCTCTTTTAAGCTTATCAGAATGCTAGAAATACAATTTCATCTTTACATTCCTCAATGTTTGTTAACTCTTTTAAGAATAGCAAGATTGACTTTATCGTTGTATAAGTTCTTGAACGAGTTCATGACTTATTATCTAGTATTTTGTCTTATACTTTTAAATACCACTTTTCTAATGTTAGTTTTTCCATCATCATGTTCACGTATGTGATTAATCTTTGTTTTCTAATGTCATTATTTTTTATTAAGTAGTGTTCACTGATAAATTTGAATGTATTGGGAGGTGAAGAATTCGGTGAACTGTTATATGCGAGTTGAAAGTTATGATCGGTAATTTAAAACAGGGTTCACAGGTTAAATTATTTGTATCTTGTGGTTGATAGATTAGCATAATGAGATTAATTCTTTTTTGTTTTATCATTGTTTTCCTGATTCGTTGCAAAAAGTTATGTACTAAAATTTTATTTCTTTAGAGGCTGATATATTAAGTTTACTACGGATATGGTTTTGGTATTGATAATTTATAAAGCCTCTTATAAAGAGAACTCTGTCGCACTTTGTTAATACGTGCTTAAACGTCTGTGAATCTTATTTGTATTCGCATAAAGAGGAGTTTTTCAACACCCAAGCGGTACATATGTGCATTTAATCTGCTGTGGCCTATTCGTGAGCGATTAATAAATAAAATTATTTTACGTGTTAATGCTAGATTGTGAAAAAAAATGTATGTTTCGAGGTTTGGTTGTAAAATCGTTGGTAATGTGTGAGATTTCTAATTTCTTTTCTAAGTTTCTTTTCCAGTTTGCAAGATTTCTTTTTCTTGGTTCTTGGCAAAAGGTCTGTATAGTAAGTTTAACGTACCTAATGGTTGCTAGATACTGATATATCTCAGCATATATGTTTGCTAGTTCGCATATGTTTATGTGAGCCTTCATATACGAGAATGCTATTATTGTGCAAAATCTTGATAGGTTTCACCAATCTTCGTTAAGAATTGATGAATCGTTAAGTAACTTTAAGAGTTTTGAAATACATTTCACTCTTTAACTAAGAATTCAATAAATTCTTAACGAAGGTTGGTAAAACCCACCCCATATCTATTTTCATATTTGTAGGTTGCCTTGCACCAGAAATATGGTCAATCGTTAAAATGTATCTCCCCTGAATCCGCATCGTTCCTCTTCCAACAATTCCTGTTTCATATATTTTTTGCTTAAAGATTTAAAAGAGTTATCCTCTGCATTTTCTACATTCCCTCCTGTCACTCTTCTTGTAAAGAGGAATTATTATATCTCTGTTACAAACTACTTGGATAATTTTATACAGCCAGTGTATCTATATAGTTCGTCTGGTTTTACTACTTCGGAACCTGTAGGAATAAAATCTCCTGTCTAAGCTAATTTACCATCGACAACAAAATGAAAAAGTTATACATTTCACGGTTGCGAAGTAGGAGAGACTTGGTTCATGCTCCATATACATCAATGCTACTAAATACTAAAATATCACGTTTCTAATGTGCATGTCCCAAAAATAATTCATAGATCTTGCTCATGATTGGCAGCAAATTTTAATAAATCTAAAACAGATACTGTCATTTCTTCGACTTCTGTAGATTTGCTAACAAGGTAATATTTAGAAACATATTACAGAAATCCAAAAAAGTTACGAGCACTTACTGCAACTTAGTTATTGACTTGTGAGGGGATACTATGTAATGTTACTAAATAATGTCCGAAGAATGTTTCAACCAGTCTGTAATAAAAATGTTACATACGTAATATTTTTTTTTAATCTGTAAAACTAGTGATACTACTACTACTACTACTATTACTAACAACTGAAGCATGAACTATATAAAACTGTATACGTATAATTGTGTTACGCCAAGTGACAAAATAATCACTGTTACACATACCTGTGTAGGCAATACTTGACACTTTTGCAATTTCTCACAACTTCCTTCATTTCGGGTTCAATATTTTACTGAGTACTACGAGTGAAACGATGGAATTATATTTTATTGTGTTTGTTTTTTATTATTTAATCAAAAAAGTAATTGGAGGCTTATTGACTACGTACATAAATATGTATAATGTGTGTACAAAATTATGTTTAATTTAAAAAAAAAAAATATTACCTTTATCAATACTTCCTGAACACAACCACCAGCAAAGAGACCGAACCAGTGAACTGCTGCTACTACTACCACTTCTACCACCACTGTTAAATATATTCTTCAATTACACTTCTCAACACTAACCTTCCACGCCTGGGAGAAACAAAGATGTCTCCACCGAAATCTTCCACTCAAACAACACTTACCATGAACTTACTTATACTCTAATATGATTCCTTCAATATTATCTTCTCAAGCTGAGCTGTTCTTTTCTTCTCCTTTCTTGTGTAGGAACTTCATCGCTATACTTCTCTCATTGTCTTGTTGAATCTCACTTCAAATATCAAATGTTTACTCTTTCTTCACGCACTATTCTGGTATACAAGTGACAACCAGTTTCTTTACCAAATTCCACTCTTTATCAACAGTACTAAACGCGGGTAGCAGCACGAATAATTTCCCTACATTGTTTAGTTCCACTACAGAAAAGTCCTTTAACAATACTGAACATGGTAAATAAACATTCACTAAATTAAGGAAAAACGATATTTAATTACTTAAGTTAATTATTTCAAAATGACATACCGCTGGATTCAACACCCAATGTTATACTTCTTGTTATTAATAATACTTACTGTAATGTTAAATCTAAGTCACTGCCTCAAAAAATGTATATGTATAAAGCATGATGAATGTGCTCAATGTAAATATATGATTTCACTTATGTACACAATAATGATCTACTTCTCGCCAAAATAAGCTGGGGTATTTTTGATAAGGTAAGTTTTAACAATATTACTCCAGCGAATGCAGCTAGTCATGTGGCAAATATGTAAACAAATATTAACACCACAAAATGTATTTTTGTGAAAAAAATATAGCCATGTAAAATCTTTTATTCTAATGTTATATTATAATAATGATCTTTATGCAAATATATTTCATGTAACATGTATATTATGTATAAATAAGATAAATAAAATTGATAAAAATGAATTATGTATTTGCACTTGAATAATAAATGTTTGTTTAATTACAAACTGCTTTGTACTCTTTCATAGATATTTATTCTGCAGTAAGAAATCAGACACTTCAATGTAACTTGATCATAGCTACTATGTAGCATAGATTTGCTCATATCGATGACTGGGAGAACTACAGAATGAATTTCAATGTTTCACTTGATTGCCAGCGTAACTTTATAGTAGAACTAATTCCACGTGCCCTCGTTTCAACCTATGCTGGATCATTCAACCTACCTTCAAAACATTTTTTTAATGCACAAAAAGCTGGTCGGTCCAATAACCGAGAATCAAATCCGGATCTCCCGGTTGAGAGCCGGTATTTTACCAAATGAGCTCGGAAGAGGGCGACTGGACAACTGAGAGATTTAGACAATACATCAAATCAATGTCTGGATATTGCAGCGAAATATATTTCTTTATTTGCATCTTTCGGAATGCTACCATAGATGTGGATTTTGTGTAAAGAAAATTAATCTCTAAAATATTATAACTCTCCTTAATGTGGATGTGCTACACGGAATTCCTACTTACGTAAAGATATTCTAAGTCTAATTGTAGGACACTTTTTTATTTTTATTTCTTACATGCAGAAAAACTGATTTAAGTGTCCGCTAAATCTGAATCCTAGAGATACCTCGCTCATAATTTTTAATCCCGGATCAATGATGGACTTCCCGGGATGCTTACAAAAAAATTTCCACATCAGTATTGATAGCACAGAACTGGTATCAAAATTAACCATTCAAATTTCATTCACTAAAACCAGAGTAAATAATAACGTATTATTCAATTGTAACTAACGAAGAACAAATGCTCTGAACACATCTCCAGTCTAGAGGATTGCACCTCCTTCAACAAGATCGTAAAAAGTACTAAGAAAGTTGAATATTGTAATAAGTCATGCAAAATAACTAAATAAATACTTAAAACATAAGGACCACCATAATCTCCAAAGGAAAAGGAAATTTTAGATTTTGGAATCAGTTTAACCTGATTTGGATAGAAAATAAAGCAAATAAATATCTACGATTAAAGCAATAAACCCATGTTTCCTATCCACTGTTGAAAGCAATGCCTGTATAATGGAAAAATAAGTACCAACAAGCATTAAAAAGTCACTGTAATTGCCTAAAAAAAATTCAGTACATAATAATGTTCCTTGATACCTCGTTCTATTAACAAGAATTCACATAATATTTTGAATATAACTGTATCCAGACCTTATACCCATATATCAAGTTAATTAAAATAGGCTGACAAGGCTTATACACTTGACTTTATTGTAAAAACACACAGTAAGGGACGGGAGCGTGCCTCTTCTTGTACATGTCTATAAATAACGTTTCTGTACCTTTTAGTCTGATGTCATCCGTGTGTTGTTTAATTTCTTTTTCGTCTCTCCTATATACCCTGCTTCACAGTTCATACAGGGAACCTTGTACACCACTCCTCTTTGCTCTTCTCCCTCTGCAGCACATTTTCTTGTTTCTCACTAGGTGAAAGACCTTCTCCCCTCCTTTATTATACGTTTTCACTCCTACCTTTCCCAACAGCCGCTTGATTTTCTTGGTAATACTTTCCCCACTTTCTATCCCAAATACTTTTTCTTTGTTTAGTTATTTATTTCATATTTAATTATTATTTATTGAATATACTTTTTGCGCCTCCATTCGGTTTCCCCTTTATGTAGTATTGCTGTTACAAGTTTGTTATAGGGTTATAGTTGACTAGGGGCGTGGCTTGTGAGCGACAAACTGTGATTGGTTGAAATATGTTTAGTTTCGAAAAGTGAACGATCTCTGGGACGTGATTGGCGGTAGATGTAGAAAGGATCTCTTGGCCTTCCGGTACTGATATGTACTGATAGTATTTCGTCTGAGCGAGGTGTTGATAGAACACCGACAATGTAACGCTTACTGTGTGTTTTTAAAATAAAGTCAACTGTATAAGCCTTGTCAGCCTATTTTAATTAACACAAAATATTTACATTAAATATATCTTGCATCTCTAAATCAATATTAAACAATTAACAGCATTAGCACAATGGAACAAGAATACTCAAACCTCACACGTAAATCTCACTTATCACTGATCTTACTATTCAGAGATAGCATGTTTTTAATGTACTTCTTTTTTCCCTTAAAAAACCGCTATGCAAACATCAGAAAGCGGCACAATGACTTATTGTTTGTTGAAACAAATCGAAAAGACTGAGACGTCGTTGGAAGTACAATATTGGAAGAGGTCTTCGAGAAGTAGGTGTTTCTGATGAAAACTGGCTTGATATTGCCCAGGATAGAATTCAATGGCGAACGTTTGTTACTGCGGCGATGAACTTGCGAGTTCCATAAGCCGTGGAGTGAGTGAGTTAGAAACAAATCGAAAAATACTTCCAGTCGCAGATATCGGATCAGCACACGGCCAACCTGATTTATGTCTTCCAAGGGTACTTTGAGTTTCATTAGTGAAAGGCCTGGATTCTCTCTCGAGATTGGCCACAATTTTCCTAGCAAGAGTTCGCCGAATGACCTCATCTCTCACTTGTGTTTTTCTTTAGATATTTGTTTTTCTTATGAAGTGCAATAACACAAACAAATCGGAACGAAGGCGAAATATCATATATCGTATACCACTTAATCTGACAAACATTCTCCCATGTTGACGACAAAGGGGTTGCTGTTTACAAACCTTCCTTTCATTCAGAAATAAATTAACTAACTTTATGGCTTAACGCAGGAACAAATGATCAATTGAATTCTATCTTGGGCAAGATCAAGCCAGTTCTTTTGAAGATTCCTTCTAATATTGTCATCATTGGTATTATCTTCTAATATTGTCTTTCCAATGGCCTCTTCCCCTCCGGTTTCCCAAACACAATGGAATATATGAAGGGTATCGGGGTAAAACCAGGGATGTCCATTGCTAGCGATTTTGTGCTGAATACCTCATTCTGTTAGGGGGAAATTGGAACTACAAAAGTGTGAAAGAACGAAGGAAAAATATTCATAAATAACCTTAGGACACCATATTACATATATGTTGAGCCATTTAAACATTAAGAGATGAAGCAATTAAAACCTGATTTTCTCAATAAATCTGTTTTGTGAGATCCCTTGTTCTCTCCCGAAACCCTTCAATATTCTTCGTTTTCTCCCCATCCGAGCTACATGAGCTGTACCGTTATAATTTCAATATTGCTATAACGATCTGAGGAGCTCTTCATTATGTAGTCTCCTCTATTCTCAGGTCATTTTGTTGTGTTTCGACCAGCATATCGTCTTCAGAACTGCAATACCCCCTATGTGGCAAAATAGGAATTTTTCGAGACCAAAAAACCGGCTTCTGTTCAACAATCTGGAATACAATTTAGGTACTGGAAAGTTGCTATATCTCACAACGTAGAAGTTATTTCCACATGAAATTGTTCTACAGTATGCAGAGTATACAGAATTCTAAACTGGTAGAAAAACATGAAAAGTTCAAAAATGTCACATAGGGAGTATTGCAGTTCCGACGACGATATCTTTCTCAAAACCTTATTTTAAAACACTCGAAATTCATGTTTATCTGCCAGAGTTGTACTCCAACTTTCGAAACCATAAAGTATCATCAGCAGAATAACCGTTCTGTATATTTTCAATTTCAACTTAGTTGATAGTAACCGTGAAGTTAGGAGTTTCTGGACTGAACAGAAATATGCGTTCCTCGATGCTAAGCGACATTTTATTTCTTTCGCAACTTCATTTTTCCTTGTAACGTATGCTCCAAAGTATTTAAATTGGTTTATTTTTCTATGATCTCATTCTTAACTGTTATATTTCTGTTTCGGCCTGTGATTGTACAATTTGTTTTCTTTACTTACATCTGTAAGCTTATCTCAATCGCAAGATTCTACCAGCACATCGGTGTTACTTTGCAGTGCATCTATATAATCTATTTGATTTTCACCATCCGCGTATGCAAACAGTTGGCTCAAGCAGTTCAATATAATTAGTCTCTTTTGGTCCTCTTTTATTTTTAGATTAGCAAAGTTAAACAGTAGTTGAGACAAGGCATCATATTGTTTCAATTTGTTCGAAATCTCGAAATCTGACATATTACAGTATTACATATAGGTTGAAGTGGTCTTCTCCCCTTCAAGCATACGATGATGTACTACAACTTCTTCCTAGCAGTAGCAAGGACTAGGGAATATATAGGACCGCCAGCTGAAGGGAGTTGAACGTATTAACTATAGATGGGAGTACTACCGAATTATAGTCGTGTCATCTTCAGGCAGGCAGGTGTACTACTACCAAGGACTAGGTTAATCCTTGGTTGTTACTTGACCAAGAACACAACGTAGCTGGTCGATAACAAAGAACTTCGGCGAACTTCGTTCCTATTCGGAAAGCACGCGTCCGCTCCCACAGAAAGGCTCACACCACAACAGTAGCATAGTAGGACTAGGACCACTGCTCCTTGAGTTGTGGTTCCATGAAGTTGTTGGAGCGACATTTAGATTATTTGCATTTACTACAGTGTTCGATTTATCGGGAAGATGCCGGAGTTTTCCCTGGTGCGTGAGAATTTCATCCCCGGTTGTTGATTCCGAATATCACCCCAACCGGGATAAAATCTTTGTAATTTTACCAAGACAAGTAGTATGTTGAAACTAGCAATCACTAGTTTTAGGATCAACCCTTCGTAATTTATAACAAATCGAACAGTGACTTACTATATATTATACAGTGCAATCCACTAACAAACATAATTAATGTCAACACATTATAAGACTGTACTGCTTCCTGAAGTCAAAATATTGACAGAGATGAAAGAACAATTTCTTTTTTCTCATTTCCCAAAGACAAAGGGCTCTAAATCCATTATGAACGGTCGTTGATCCGGTAGACAGTTCTGCCTGCCGGTCACCAGATGCCACTACCATGCAATTATCGTTCTTAGTTCAAACTATTGTCGCTTATGCGAGCTGGCAATCCTATACTCTCCAATCCTTGGCAGTAGTAGCAGTAGTTTTATCTTCGCTTCTAAAGATAAAGTCAAGATGTACCTGAATAGCTCGAGGACTTATAAGCTGCGCTCGAGCGGAACGACTCTCGACTGGAACGTACCCTATCAAGAGCTGAAAACTCTTGAGGGACCAAGCAAATGCGTGGAATAAAAGATAGGTATTTTCACTTAGTAAAGATTTAATTCGGCATCTTTAGTATATACAAAAACTCGTTTCGGTGAATCCTCAGGTCACCTTATCCACAACTACATACAATAAATACATAGTGCATCTATTAATGGTTGCAAAAATGATCAATGAAACATTTCTTTAATTGATTTAGGCTCCAAACAATCATTATATATCTTTAACAACATGCGAACTTATAAAAAGAAGAATAAAAACAATTCTTCAGTATTTTAAATTACCTGTCTACATAACATGCAAACTTCCCTGCCATCTAGCGGCCTCCTTTTCTGCGCTATTTTCAAATTCGCTGCAGATTAACTATCATATGAGAGATAACATCAGAAGGAGTATCAAAACATTTAAAACGTCATATAAAACTATAGCTATTGTTTTCTTTCATTCTTAAAGAGCATTTTAGGATTAAAATAACAATAATAACGAACTTTATCAATACTAAACAATCTCTATAACAA
>JAGDQP010015662.1:24106-37550 GCA_022664845.1 Lepisma saccharinum
AATCGCTGGCTGTATTGAAAACGCAATGCAGGTGGTTTTTCCAGAAGGCGTTCCTCGTGACAGGCTTCTCGTACTTGTAACGGATGCAGCTAGGTATATGGTGAAAGCAGGAAAAGCCTTGAAAGTTCTATATCCCAAAATGATCCACATTACCTGTCTGGCACACGGAGTCCACAGACTATGTGAAGAAATTAGAGCAAGATACCCCCAACGTAGATCGCTTCGTGTCAAATATGAAGAAAATTTTCTTGAAGTGTCCATCAATAGACGCCAGGCTCTAAAGGAGGCTGCTCCGGATATTGCTTTGCCACCACAGCCGGTGGTGACACGGTGGTGAACATGGCTTAAAGCAATTCAATATTACTGCGCCAATCTGCCTATTCTTGCCGAAATAGTTGCTGGATTTCAAACTGAAGATGCAGCATGTATTAATGTTGTTCACGAATTGCTTACTGATATTAAATTAAAAGATGATATTGTGTACATTTCTGCAAATTTTGGGTTTCTGGTGTCATCCATTGAGCGATTGGAGACAAATGGTCTCAGTGTGCAAGACTGTCTTGAAACCGTAGAAGATGTTAGAACAAAGTTGTCAACAGCAAAGGGACCAACAGCAGATTTGGTGAAAGACAAGCTCACTGTCATCCTGAACAATAATCCTGGATATAGCACTTTCACCAACATCGCCGCTGTTCTGAGTGGTGACGGAGAATTAACTCTAAAAAATGTTGAAGAATATTTAACACCTGCAGATACAGTATGTTTGAGGTTTGCTCCTTTGACTTCGTGCTATGTGGAACGTACATTCTCACGCTACAAGTCGCTGCTTGTAGATAATAGGCGAAGTTTCACAGAAGAGAACCTGAAGAAGGTTTTCGTGTCACAATGCAATGCTTAAAATTACTTTTGCCTATTGATTTGTCCGATCTTTATTTTTCATTTTCAAGTGTATAGCATAGTATGACATTGAAATATATACATTCTCTCCATTTTGTGTGTGTGTGTGTGTGTTCAACTAAAAGAAACTGAAATCACAAGTTCTAGAGATTCGTTACAAGCTGTTCAAATTAACACGAAAATCCTTCTATCATTGTTTTATTGAAAAATGTTCCTTTTGTAATCGTAAGCTAAGTAAAATAAAACATTAAAAAATACGATAGAACTTTTCTAAAAAAAATTGTTTACAAACATTTGTATAATTAATGTAACTGGAAAATGTTCCTTTTGTAGCTGTCAACTAAGTTCAAATAAAACATTTTAAAAAATATCAAAAAATGAAACCACAAAATGTTCCCTAAAAATGAGTTTGTAAACTAAGTACTCATATTCTAATTTTTTCTGTGTTTTGGGGAGATGACATTTTTTTACTTTCTTTTCTTTTTAATTTTCCTGATATTTTTTTCAAGTTTTTATGACATATTTACATACATATTTTACAGTTTTATAGGGCATAAAGTCCCGGGCCCTAGTTATAATATAACAAATAATTAAAATATTATTATTACTAAGATTATAAGATTATTTTATATACTTGCGTATTTTGATTATTCATAGGTAGCACATACGACATGGAATAATCTTATTTCAAATAATATAATACTTATCTACATATTTTTAGTACTGTAATCTCTTTTTGTCCTCCTTTAAAATTTCTATTTTGCTCTTATCTATATGCAAGATTTTAATATAACAGATACTACGATGACCCTGCATGATTTTCACTGTTTGGAACTTATTATATATGTACTCCCTATTATTATGTGATTTCCTCTGAATGAACATATCTGTTTTTGTATTTTCTACTGGACCGATTTTGATCATTCTGTTTTTTAAATATCCGGATCAACACGTAGTTGAGCCATCAAGAAACCGCATTTCTCTCTGTCAATTCTGAACTGAAGAACAAGTGTTTGAGTGTTCTCTCCTACACACTGTTCGTGAAAGAAAGACGAAAAAATGAATTGTGACGATTGATCCCCTGTATTGGATGAAGATGACGTATTTCCTACTCGTGGTAAAAATTCCAGATTCACCCGCAGTGCTGTTTAGCACTCGAAAGTACGAATGTTGTGCACTGGCGAGACTGTCTAGGAAGAGGTATTGTAAACGTAGCGTCAAGTTGAATTACTAATAATAGTTTGAACTAACTGTGTTGAATTACTAACAATAGTTTGAACTAACTGTAAGAGCAATCATTGCACAGTAGTGGCAACTTAACCGTCGTCACGTAAATCGCATGCGTCAACCAATCTCATCTACTCACAGTTACACTCAAAAGATGGCAGAACATTGATTTTCATCTTTTGGAATATTAATCTATATATACAAAAAGGAATGTGACTATGTTTGTGTTTTCATCACGCCAAAAGAGCTTGACCGATTGGAATGATTTTTTGCACATGATCAGATACTGAATCCGTGTGGGAAGTTATCCTATCATTTTGATTCTAAAGTTATTACCTTCAGAGATAATCGACCATCTAATTTTCCACTGAATTCCAATGGCGGTGGTAACAGCAATGGAAGATTTCAAAGCAAAGCACGCTATATAATATTGTCCGCCGGATTGACTACCTCCATCCAAGTGGTCAAATTTTACATGACTATCAATTCATTAACCGGGTCTCTGCATAGCTATATAGTTTAAAATTCAATCTGTTTTCAACATGCAAATGAGAACATGAGAAACGTAGTTAATTTTATTCTATTCGCTTTTAAGCACAATTTATACAATTTACTTGGAAACATGATCTAGAACACAGTTCAATATAATAGTTAAAAAACAGGTTATATTAACGTACTATCAAGGAAATCAAATTTTCGTTGAAATATAGATTCAAACTCAAAGTGTTTTCAACATGCAAAAAAGGACACAAAATAATAGTTAATGGCATTCAATTAGCTTTTAATTACAAATTTTATTCCATTAAATTAAGATCCCATGAAACGAAATCTATACCATAGTTGAAAATAACAGTTGAATCCACGTTGAACTAACATCATTTAAACAATATCAAGTATCTGTTGAAAAATGATTTAAAATGAAACGTACTTTTTTCAACCGATAACGGTAAATCAACGAAATAAACCAAAAATTAACGTTCAAAACACGTTTATGTGATAGTGGGGATGGCATGAACCTTATTCAAGAAGACAGAAGTATATAATGTGAAAGTCCTCACCCTCCAACGGTCCCAGTTCTCAGTGTTGACAACCGTTTTTAAATAGTGCGGACGGAGATCGCGGGATTTAGCTAATATAGATTTAAAATGCTAGGATAGATTTACACAGGTATGATTACACATTATGACATACTTCTGCTCATAAGGAGCCAATCACAAAACATATACATAGGTGTTCATGACAACCCAATAGGCTAACAACATACATAAAATCAATATATCCCTACGCGGACATACTGTCTCTGTTATCGCCTCGCCTGAGACTCAGTTGTACAGAAATCGTGTGGAAAAGCGTCATTAATCGTATAACATTCTGTGTGAAATTTACACTGTGGCAAATAAAAATATTAATAACTTTTCAACCAATTTACATCGAACTTTCAGCGCATGTAGAACATATAAAACATATATGTATATACTAACAAAAAGGAAAGCCGGAACAGAAATTTAAGGTAAATTTAAGATAAATAAAAAGTAAGGAATTTACTTACAGCTCATTACTTCCATAGGAGAAGAAACACACACACGTACACAATGTACACAGTTTTTCGCAATATTTCTGGCTTATTTCGATATTTAGGGTGTACCGGCCACTAGCAATATTGATAGTGACTGTGGGACAAGTTATGAAACTGGAGCAGGTCCTACATCTGGATCTCTTGCATATATGGGCACCCGTTTGGAGTGGTGAAGAGGAAGGATTTGTACGGACCATGCTATTTCTAAGATCAGGAGGATACTGAAAAACTAATCTCGGTTTGGTGGGGAATACTGATCTTGTGTCTGGGTCAGATTGGAGAATGCGGAAATGAGAGTGTAGGATTTGTCTGATCTTGGTTTGTTTAGGATGGAACTGGGTGATTAAAGCCGGTGGGTTGGGACTAGTGTTGGAGGTTTGAGTGGGTTGAATATGTGAGTATGCACGGCGAATCTGTTTGGTTACAAGGTTAGATGGGCAGCTACTGTTGACTAGAGCCTCGTGGAGGCGTTATTTCCTTATTCCAACATACCTCATGCTCATGGCTTAGCAGTTTTGGAAATCTTAATTAACAAGAGACCCAAAACTCATATCCCAACCACAGCTTTCCTTCTGAACATCGCCAACCTATTTCTCACATGTAACAACTTCACCTCTGATGACAAACACTACCTTCAACTCGAACATGATTTCTTGCAAACTCAGCCCTTGACCCCATTACTCTGGATAAGGTTTTGGGATTATATCCTGATGTTATGCACTCTTGGTGAAACGAGTCTTAACACATTCCTAGAACAGCTGAACCAATTCCGTGTTGGCCAGTTCAATTGGTCCATCTCTAACAAAAGAGTAATATTCCTCACTTTAGAAAACAACACCCTCACTACTTCTGTTCACACAAAACCTACCAAGATGCAGTATTTACACTACTCAAGTTCCCATCCTTACGACACCAAGAAAGCGATTCCTTTCTCCCTTGCCCTCAAAGGACAACGTCTGAATTCATTCAACTCTGCTACTGAAACTTACAGTCAACGCCTTCACGAGGCTATAATCAACCGTGGCTACCCAACTAACTTTGTAACCAAACAGATTCGCCGTGCATGCTCACACATTTAACCCACTCAAACATCCAACACTAATCCCAACCCACCGGCTCTATTCACCCAGTTCCATCCTAAATTAATCAAGGTCAAAGAAATCCTACACTCTTATTTCCATATTCTCCAATTTGACCCAGACACAAGATCAGTATTCTCCACCAGACGGAGATCAGTTTTTCAGAATCCCTTGATCTTAGAAATATCTTGGTCCGTACAAATCCCTCCTCGCCGCCACCCCAAACCGGCGACCATATGCAAGAAACCCAGATGTAGGAACTGCTCCATTTTCTTAACTTGTCCCGAAGTTATCTATTGCTAGTGGCCGGGACATCTTAAATCCCAAGGGTACATGCCACACCTCTAATGTAATATACATCCTAACCTGCAAGTTCTGTTACGACTTTTATGTGGGGGAACTGGTACATTCGTATTAACAACCATCGTCACTTCTGCACTACCAGCAAACCGGATGCCCCAGTCTCCTTACACACCAAGTCTCACAACACCAATATTGACCTATCTTTCCTGGTTGCCATAATACACATTTTACCCCTACGACCAGCACTCCAACACGCCGTCTGTAGGAGGGCGCCTTTATTCATGGTTTGATTGTGAAAATGAATCCTGGCCTTAACCTTCAATAACCCTAAACCCCCGCATGCTCTGCATTTTCAACGCTTTTCCTTCCACAATTCCATTCCAAACTTACACTCTGTACAGCTGTCAATTGTTCCACGTGCTATATAACAACAGTCAATTGTTCTCCAAACTTGATGCGTCATCCGCTACGTGGTGCCATTGTCGTCTTAGTCTTTTGTTCTATCTGCACGTATCCATTATTTCTTCTATCGCCAAGACGGTCTTTAAAGCCCGAAATATCGCGAAAAACTGTGTATATTGTGTACGTGTGTGTGTGTGTTCTCCTATGGAAGAAATAAGTTGTAAGTAAATAAGGTAATTTTATCATAAATTTACCTTATATATATATATATATATATATATATATATATATATATAATGATGATGATGGAAAAAGGTACTTACATTATAGAATATTAACAAGACAGGTGTACACGAACTTCATAAACACAACAGAAAAGCGGCAACGTTTTGTTAAAGCGTTTTCCCATGGTAGGAGGGAAAATGGACAGAGCAGACTGGTACGGAATTTGTGCCAAAACATTGCGCCATGTTTTAAAACTGATGTGGGTAACAGTGTGGCCAGATTATGGAGGCGGGAAAATGACTAGATGGGTCGGTGTAAACACCAAATGGACAAAAAAGTTCAGAGGTTGTTACGCGGCTTCCACAAAAATAAGAGGGTTAAGAATCAGAGGGCAGGAATTAATAATAACAATAATAATAATAATGAAGAGGAAAAGGGGAGAATAACGAGACAATATAGAAAAATAGAATAAAAGTGAAAATACAGACGGGACGAAGAAGAAGACACTATGCTGCGGGGAGTTATATGCAGTTGAGGCCGGGTTCACGGTTGGCGGAAAATATAGAGATGTACATTTGCTTCCATCTCATTCTTACTGTGCGTTCAGAAATTTTCAGGATGCTGACTCGAAAGGTTTTGTCAAAGGTGGACCCATAATAAGAAGTGTGTTCAGATATGGGGTGTTGCGGAAGTTGTGATTTGGAGGAGTAGCGATGGTTGCTGATGTGGATTGTTAGAGATGTTTGGGTTTCGCCAACGTAGAAGGCGGAATATAGGTTGCAGAGTAGGAGATACATGAGGTTGGAAGATATGCAACTGCCAGTGTCGGAAAGAGTACGTCTTGTGAGTGACATGACGTTCGAAGGTCAGACTGAGATAAAAAAAATTACAGGTTCTGCTGTGGAGTCTATTTCACTTTGGGACAAAATGGGAAAACTCTTTCAGTTTCAGGTAATGCAGTGAGTATAGGGTGAGCCGGTTTGAGAAGCTTCTGGAGAAACTGAACGTTGGTGTCGTACTGGGTGAGAATTTTGGGAGCGAAGAAAACTTCGCGGGGAGACCGGCTGGAGTTAGGGTGATTTCTAGCACAGTCCAGCTGTTTGCAGATAAGGTGATTTGGATATCCACGGTCGGTGAGAACTGAGGAGAGGGTACTGAAATAATTTTGAAGTACGCCATCAGAGGAACAGATGCGGGAGCCCCGGAATGCAAGAGCATATGGGAGAGAGTGTTTGGTATGGACGGGAGCTGTTGAAATGGAGATACTGCATGCTGTTAGTTGGTTTGATGTGAAGGCCTGTCTCAAGTCGATTGTTCTTGAGCCGCACATCCACATGAAGGAAAGTAGTGTGTTTCCTGGACAAGGACCAAGTGAATTTGACGGGAAAGGTGTTGTTGAGGTTTTGCAGAAATATTTCCAATGACTCTTGTGCGTGGGTCCAGACTAAGAAAATATCGTCGATATAGCGAAGTCAGGTGAAAGGTTTGAGAGTTGTAGAGTTGAGGTATTGGGTCTCCAGGTGTTCCATGAGAAGGTTGGCGTAGGGAGGGGCCTTTGATTTGCGGAAAATTATGGTTCTCAAAGATGAAGTTGTTCATAGTGAGAACAAACTGGACTAGCTGAAGCAGAAATGGTGTGCTGAATTTACGAGAACTAGGGCGTGTGTCGAGAAAGTGTTCACGGGGAGCGAGACCATGGGTGTGGGAAATGTTGGTATACAGCGATGTCAAGTCAACTGTAACTAACATGGTGTCAGGTGGGAGAGGATCAAAGAAAGAATGCATTGTGGCGAGAAGTGGTTGATATCCTTGATGTAGGAAGGGAGAGCCTGGACAAACGGTTGGAAAAGATGGTCAAGGAAGGCGAAGATTTTTTCAGTGGGAGAGTCAATACTGGAAACGAGATGCCTACCGGGATTACCAAGTTTGTAGAATTTGGGAAGTAAGTAAAATTTTGAAGTTCTGGGATTGCCAGGATAGAGTGTCGAGACAGTGGAACGCGACAGCCCCTCATGAGGTCCATGCGCTTGGAAGTAGGTGCGTAACTTATTAAGGGGGATTGGGTGGGGTCATCTTCGATGGGGCGGTAAAAGATAGGATCAGATATATATGTTAATAGTTATGATCGGGTATGTGGCCTCACACATGCACACGCCATTACAACCTAGAGAACTATAGATGACCTCTTTCTGGTAAAACTAAAAGATTCCAATGTAAATTTACGTGGCGAGGACCATATCATATACTTACCTCCCAAACGGTACATAATCCTCGCTGCCATCGTATCTTCTAACTGAATGGCGATTAAAAACGCAAACCCTACTAGTTTCGCCAAATTATTTATTGGTTTCCTCGGGTGCAAAAGGAAGGTTGGTTAAGAGGATAAAAAAAAAAGCCGTCCGCAGATATGGCCTTTCTGTCAGTATTGCTTGGCAGGTGTAAAAAAAATGGCGGTCCCGGGCGGAAACAAGGTAGGTAGAATGTTGCCAACATCTCAAAACACTGCGCAGAAACTGCCCATCTGCCTGTTGAGTCACGTATTTTTCATAAAGCACTCACATATAAAACAGAAAATTATTTTACTTTTACTAAACAACCACAATTAAATTTGGGCAAAAGGTTGCTCAATGAAGAATGGATTTTATTCTTCAAAGAATTTAACCCGAGAAGAAATATAAAATGCAGCTAAAATAATGGTATCGTTCCGTCTTCACAAATACTCCATCCATGCAACTCCTGATAAAGCTCCTCACGCAGGCAGAACAACTGATGAAATTATGGTTCAATGGAGGAAAAGGTTGTGATGCCATTAACTTCGCCATATAAAACAAGACGTAAATAAATAAATTATCATCGGAGTCTGCTAAACTATATACTAACCAAACTTCTTATGGACAGGCATGATGCAAAAAGCGGCGGTCAATTAAAACATTAGTTACGTACTGAACCACCAGTTCTGTGCTGGGGAGGATGGGGGGATGTACTAAACTGTTAGCACATTTGACGTTTCGGACAAGCTATGTGCACTGTCAAAAATTTTACATAAAAGAATAAGAGAGAAAATATGAACAAAAAACAAACATCTGGTTTGTATGTGTGGTGATAAATGTCTTAAAAGAAGAGTAGTTACGTTAGTTCGTAAGTTGCTATATGTTTATGAAGAGAATCAGTATTTTACTACAATTATATGTCTGTGAAAACAGCATCATTTGCATAACTTTAAGTTGGATAAGCGTTATTTAATAGGTGTTGTGTTTTTGTGAAAGTTTGTGATGTTTCCTTTGTTCAATACAGAATCTTAAAAAAAAAAAAAAGTTGACAGCGAGATTTCTAGTTACAATATACCACGATTCCTTGTTGCTGGTCCTGCTATTGTGAAAGTCCGATTGATGGAAGATACGAGATAAGTTTATATTGTGTTTCGATTCATGTAATTGTTCAAAGAAATCTGAAACAGTATTGGACGTTTAGCCATCTTCTAACGTGTGTATCAACCCTACAGTTCAGATTCCTTTTCGACATAACGACCACTCTCACAGGTGATTCCGCACTCTCTCGAAAACTCCAAGTGGTCGATGTAGTAACTTTTGAAACCAGTAAATGACTTATCCATAGTTTCTAGAGGGCATAATTCTGGTATGCTTTGGTACTGGGCAATTATACGTTCTAATTTTTTCTTAAGAGAGGCTCAGTTATAAATTGACGACGAAAAAAAACTATGTGAACACTTCAAGTGGCAGAATATGTCATAGAAATTTCTAAGACATTCTTTCTAAAAATTGTATCACAGAGAACAGGTTCCTAGTACATGCTCTTTTCGCTAAAATACTACATACTTTCATTGATCATCATAATTAATAGACCGTTTGAAAACTTGCCTTAAAATTCGCCAGATTCTTTTACCATTTAAGTGTTGAAAAATACTCATTACGAACCAAACATATCCTTCCCTGGCATTCACTGTATGGAATCAAATTGTCTTTGCCAATTTTCTGTCTAATTCAGGTAGTGTGTGACAAAAAAATCATATCTACAAACTACTAGGGTTTCTGGTCTATCTACTTTTTTTTTTCGCAAGAACCTTGGGGTATAGTAAGTGTTGAAATTAACACAGAAAAGTTGAAAGTCTCCGTAGCCGCGACTCGAACTCGAATCTTCTGGTTGTCAGTTAGGTATGCTGTCCATGACATCACCACAGCCTAACCGGCAACTATGAGTACCGGGTTTAATTCTCTGTCACGGCGGTGATAAATTTTTCTGTTTTAATTTTAAAAAAAAATCATGTTGCTACACAGATGGTAGAAAATCTTTCGGCAAATTCGGTGAACATTTCATGTTGTTTTCGTATATAAATTTACGATGTAGAAAGTTTGCCTCAACAAAGAAGCTGTAACTATTATCGTCACTTGCTATGTCGTAATGTTCCGTTCATAATTGTTTTTAATTTGTTTTGCATATCATCGTTACTTTCGTGAATTTTTTCCTTTCGCCTGCACAGTCAAGTTAGTGAATTATGAGAAGCATAAAAAATACGTTATCAATGACATTTGTACCGTTCAAGAGTTTTGTCCAATGTCTACGTTTAGGATATCTCACTACTGGATAATGTATTATGACGACAGCCTCATTTTGGCTAAAAAAAAAAAAAAAGGTGACTTCGTGGTACAATTAATAAGACGTCGGAATTCAGACCCGTGTTCGAATCCTCTCCAAGACAGGATAAATAGCTCTTCTTCTACAGCGCGTGGGCTGACTCAACATTCCAAATTAATAAAGAAAAATCAATACCAGGACCCATCAAAGCATAGACAGAAAATATTTTGGAAAGTTGCAGCCAATATTACGTGGCAAGTTTGTTACACATTTTCCAAGTGCTAACCAAGAGTCTAGGAGCAAACTTTTCCACTTGCAATAGCAAGTTGTTTATATACACAGTGTGCTGCAAATTCTGTTTGAAGTCTGGGTATTATACCTGATCAAGAAAATACTTAGGAATCCATGAACTCTGCGGATTTCGTGCCTCTGAATTGCTTGCACCTTTATCACGATCTCTAAAAGTTTAGGACGTGGAGTAATTAATATATACAGTACTAGCTCCCATTATGTAGTGGCTAAAGTCTATGAATCGGCAGTGGAGAGGTGATGTTTATCGAAATCTTATCTTGCTGGCCACCCTCATTGATGTTCGTTTTTTCTTTCCTTGAATTTTTCTGTCTCCAAAGAATGCACGAGAACTGAATTAAGACCAGGGTCTTCTACAATTGGCCGAATAAGAGTACAGAAGAAATAAGGACTGTCGTCAAAGATCCTTTAAAGCCAAAATATGTGTAGCTTCAGTTTCCTCGAATAACAGAGATGATGATGTTGCAGTGGTAAAATCTAGGTGAAAGTAGCGGTAGTTATGCAAAGAAGGTATTAGAAAAATGAGCAGTGGAACAAAAAGTGAAAGTGAAAAAAAAATCTCGAAGCAGCCAACGAAATAAAAGTAATATGTGAGAGACAGTTTAATGGTAAGAGGCGAAATAAATGATAATGTTGATACTCTTTGAAACGCTAATGCTACAGTAAAAGAAACAGTTACTAGTGGAAGAGATAACTGGAAAATAGTTACATCCAGGAAGATTCTCAACATCAAACAGAAGAACGAAAAAAAGTATTAGAAAGCAGCAAGAAATATGATCAACTTAAGATAAAACTATCGTATTAAAGTTGTTTCCTTATTACCGACTGAAGACAATAATTAAATATACACACTCTGTAATAATAAGCAACGAAGACTAAAGGTACTTGTGTTTATAAGCAGTAGTTTCTTCTTTTGTCAAGACATACATATACCACAATTTCTCATATTCTGTAAGTCTATTTTCCGGGACTCGACTTACTTCCTACAAATTATTTTCTCTCTCATCTATTTAACATAATTGTCTTCAATAGATAGCCAGATTAATTTAGGTAAGCTGAAAAACACTATAATTCGAAGAGCGTCTGTATAAGATGTTGTTGTTTTATAATTCACCATCAGTTGACCTCTGGCCGAGATAGGGGAGGTGAAACGATTCGGGAAGGCGTCGGCCAGGGCCCATGTTGAAGGTACAATCCCAACATTTGCCTGGTGTGACTAAGGAAAAACCCTGGAAAACACTCAGTCAGAATGGTCGGCCGCTGGGATCGAAACCACGACCTCCCGAATAGTTGACCTTCTTTATATAAGGCTAAATCATACCTTATTTAAGCAATGGACACAAAACTACTACTATATTATTCATCAGAAACAATCCATGAAATTATTCTTACATACAAATTTAGTAACTTCTCATTTCCTCCTGTTTTTATTTACAAAAAACAAAACAAAAAAAAAGTGATTTTTTTTCTGAAGATTCAGGATAATTATTTAAACAATAAATTTCAACATCTATAGATGGAGACTAAAAAAAGTCCTTCACAGTGATTTTCTTTAATTGCTTACGTAAAGAAATTTCGCCTCAAGATTCACTAATGTAAGAAGAAAAAAAACTTTTAAGAAGAGAAAAAATTCTCATAATTTACTGCTTGACAAACTCAGAAAAATTCAAGAGAAAAATCGAGAATTTTTCGTACCTTCATACATTGTATTATTTCACGCCTTGTTACATCGTACTGTATCCTGAATTGTTAAGTTACATAATTCTGGGTCTTCACATCGTTAAAAAAAAAATACATTACTTGAAAAGCAATAGTTGTATCTTATGAAACGAAGTAGTAATAATTACCAATATGTAGGGAACCAATACTCTTTTAACTATCAGAATTTATGGTTTACAAGAGCTTACAAGCAATGGTTCAAAACCGTTATTCAAGAGCTACATGAATTAAGACAGCAGCTGACCGAAGTAAGTGGGAAAAATGGACGAGGCCTGATGATGATGCTCCATTATACGAAAATTTGTTTACACAGTACGTGTAAATAATTTCACAGTCCCCAAATGTGGAAACTGAAGCACTTTGAATTGGAAGGGGCGCGGGATTCTCTAGTAATTGAGTCGTTTCGTAATTCCTTTATTCCATAATGGTCTTATACCCAATGATATCCTATTTCCTTACACTTAGTATATGTTTTTATGCTTTTCACTGGATTCATTTTGTCAGGGTCTACTTGGGATTGTGTTCCTTCGTTTTCTGGTTTGGTTCAACCCACGGTTACAGACGTGTCCATCATATACATAAAACTACTGTTATCTCCTTTCCAACGACTCTCGCAAAGAATGTCAGATTCCGATAATAAGAGAGGATCTTACTTTATACACTGATGGCAAGATATTCCTCAATACTGCAAAGCAAAGTGATAAACAAATACAAGATTGCCGGTTACTGACGCGACAGAGAAAAAGACAACTTGTCACGTCCGTAACTGTAGCACCTTCACGTCGGTAACGTATGATACAGACAGAACAGGCATCTTGTTCAGCAGCAGAATTTACTGATACAGTACATGCGAACTAACCTTGTGTCTGCAGTATGAACAACATGCATCTGTTTCTCTTAGCGTTATGATACTCAGAAGCATTTTGTGGTTACGGACGTGACCACAACTTTCACTTACTTGTGGTCACTTTGGTTACCTCTAGCTATGACAATTTGTAAGCTGAATCAAAATTCATGTGCTTCACATGCATGCAGTGCACTTTACATAATTTATCCACACAATGTGTCACTTCAGGAGTAAAATTATATATATATATATATATATATATATATA